>NW_020769316.1:6303847-6356005 GCF_900518735.1 Pseudonaja textilis | reverse complement strand
TAATGTGGCCCAGGGAAGGTGAAAGGTTGGACAAGCCTGGTCTAGATGACCTCCAAGGTCCTTTTCCTTCCACATTTATCAGTTATTCTTTATAGCCAAATTTCAATGTGAGTTTTTTTTAGTTCAAATCTGATATTCCATATTCCTAGTCCCAACTAGATGCCTTCAAAACCATTTATTATTACAAAGCCGAGATAGCTTCTAAAATCAACAGCAACAACAACAACAAAAACAGAACAAAACCCAACTCACTCATTTGATCCCACAATCTTTTGACTTTAGCACCCATTTCACAATGGGCCAACTTTAGGAAAACAAATATCTTGATCAAAACCCAACGCACGCAGACGTCAAGTTCTAGTTCCAAATATCAGCCGCACATAAGTGACTCCATCCTTCCGAGGTCGGTAAAATGAGGAGCCAGATTGTTGGGGACAATATGCCGACATTGCAGACTGCCCAGAGAGTGCTGTAAAGCACTATGTGGCGGTATATACAAGTAGGCCTCAACTTATGAGCACAATTGAGTCCAAAATCTATGTTGCTAAGTGAGAAATTTGTTAAGTGAGTCTTGCCTCCTTTTACGACTTTTTGTGCCACATTGGTTAAGTGAATAGCTGCAGTTGTTAAATTAGTAACATGGATGTTAAGGGAATCTGGTTTCCCCGTTGTCAGAAGGTCGTAAAAGGGGATCCCATGACACACACACCCCCGGGATACTGCAACCATCACAAATGTGAATCAGTTGTCAAGCATCCAAATGTAAATCACGTGACCACTGGGACGCTGCATCAGCCATAAGTGTGAAAAATGGTCATGAGTAACTTTTTTCAATGCCGTTGTAGCTTCAAACGGTCACTAAGCGAACTGTTGTAAGTCAAGGACTCCCTTTAAATCTAAGTGCTATTGCTATAAGTACCCAACATAGCATAACAGGACACCATCACCAGAAACCTGTTAATGCTCAGAAAAAAGTATGCAGACTAGCTAAAAAAAGCAAAACAGTTAAAACAGGCAAAGCACAGTTCGCTGCCAGTGACTACCAGCCTACATTTGGGGTCTTGTTCATTTCTGAGGTTTCTTGCTGGTTGGTCTTCAGAACAAACTGAGGAGCTGAGGTCAGCTATCACTGTAATTTATCTTCATCTATAAAAAGGTACTCTTAGCAGAGGAAAGATGCTGCTCTTAGAGCCTGGAATTTACTGCATACCAGCCTCTCATATTTTTATTGCTTTTTTAATGTAATAATTTCAAATCTTAATCAAAGAATGGGGGGACAGAAATAAGCGAGGTAGCAAAGCAGACACATTGGTGTCTACATGCTGGAAACTCAAAACGTAATACACACAGAAATATATATTTTCATGAAATAAATAAGTAGCATTTAAAGTACTGTTTTTCAATCACCAATTAAAGGTAGCAAAGCAATAACACTGACCCTGCTCACCTTTCAAAAGAACGAAAACATGATTTGGACAATGGGCCCAGAGACAAGGGAATGTGGTACAGCTGGCAGAGTGGTTGCACTGAGTGTTATTGCTGTATGTGACTACCACAGCCATGAATTTTACAGATTTTTAAGGATATTTTTAAGACGCTTTTGTATTTTTTTTAATCGTATTGTCCTTTTTCTGCTGTTTTTATATTTGTTTTCAAGTCTTATATCTATGATAGACAGCTATATAAATTTCATAAATAAATTTAAAAGCCTGAAAAAAATCTGTTCAAAGACTAGTCTGGTTCAGTTTTCAAAATTTCATTTCTGAAATTTGTCACGCCTGCATTGTACCAAGACATCATCTTTCTCATTTTACTTTCCCAACAATCATTTAACATTATATTGAGCTGAGAAGAACAAATGTTAAATTTAAAATGAGTCCTCATAGACTCTGCCATTGCAGTCATGTGGGGTTCATGGTTTTGACATGGCAGCGGGTTGCATTCACATGATCTCGATTTATGATATTTCCTGTTGGCTTTCCACAAGCAAAGTCAACAGGGAAGTTGCAACCATATGAGATCCTCGCTTAACAACATGTTCAGTCCTCAACCACATCATGTTTCATGACTCTGTGGCTTAGCGATGACAATTCCGGTTCCAATTTTTGTCATTAGTCAGGGATTCCCTGTATCACAAATGGAAATAAAGTTCCAGGTTATACATGTGGCTATAGAAGGCGTTGGTTGCCTCTAGTAAGTTTTCTTTCTCAGCCTCAAGCTTGGAATATTACATGATAAGAATACCACCTGCTGGTCAGGAAATGCAAACTCCAAACCTTCTTGGACACTCAGAATTAAAGTAAAATTTCAATTTGTCAAACATCCATTTAACAGAGGTCAGTTGTACTTGGCAACACTTTGGGTGGGACTTCACTCTGAGAGAAGGGACAGAACCTGCTGTTTCAAGAGCAGTCTGGAAACCTGGTATAACTTAACATCATTTGCATCATTGTATCACTGACGATATTATGTCAACTGCATCCATTTACATAATTGACAATTAAATATCAATTTAATGGAGACCCCTTTCAAACGGTCCATTAAATTGACGTTTTACTGTAGTGCGATTCGGTGGGTAATGGGAGGGAGGGGGTAATCTTGAACATATCAAAAAAAGAAAAGAAAAGAAAGAATAAAGTTTTACAGGTATAAGTACAAGTGTAAATTCTTCCGCTTCCTTTCCACTTCAGTGTCTGTGTGTCCCTGAAATGCTATGGAAACACTCGAACAAGCAAAGGGAAGCCCACCAACATCCCTGAGTTGCAGCTCTTTCTGCAAGGAGGAATGGGCTGAAATTCCTTCAAGCTGGTATGTAGGGCTGATCAAGGTTTACCAGAAATGTTCAGAATCATAGAATCATGGGGCTATAAGGGACCTTGGAGGTCTTCTAGTCCAACTCCCTGCCCAGTGAATGAGCCTTGAACCATTCCAGACAATTGGTTGTCCAATCTTTTCTTGAAAACCTCCAGCGATGGAGCAACTACAATTCCAGGAGGCAAGCCATTCCATTTATTATTTGTTTTGCCAGGAAATTCCTCCTTAGTTCCAGGTTGGATCTTCCTCCGATGAGCTTCAAAGTTACTTCTTTTTGTCCTGCGCTCAGATGCTCTGGGGAACAAATCAGTCCCCTTTTTCTAGTGACAGCCATTCAAGGAAAGATTGCTGTCAGGCCTCCTCTAAATCTTTTCTTCATTAGACTAAACATACTTAGTTTCCTTAGCCGTTCACATGGTTTAGCCTCTGGACCCCTTATCATCTTTGTTGCTCTTCTCTGCACTCTTTCTAGGGCAGGGGTGTCAAAGTGGATTTCTTCGAAGGCCGGATCATCATTGTAGTTCTCCTCCGTGGGCTGGCCGGGGGGGTAGGGGGAGGGAGACGGGATGTTCGCCTCCTGAATCACCCTGCTGGCCAAAACAAGGCACAGAGGGGGGGGCTCGTGTGCCCCCCCATGTGGCCCATTTTCAGCCTCCTGCGGCACTCTGGCAGCTGAAAATGAGCTGGGGGGCTCATGAAGCCCCCACGGTGCCCCGTTTTGGCCGGCAGAGGCACCACGGGCCAGTCCTTTGGTATTTCCAGGCTGGCCCCATGGGCCATATTTAAGCACTCGGCAGGCCAGATCCGGCCCGCGGGCCTTGAGTTTGACACCCCTGTTCTAGGGTCTGAGCATCTTTTCTGTATCCTAATATCCAGAACCAAAAAAAGTATTCCAACCGTGGTCTCACCAGTGTAGTAAAGAGCACTATTATCACTTCTTGTGGTCTTGACCCTCTGTTGAAGCAACCTAAGACTGCATCGGGGGTTTTGGCAGCTGCAGCACACTGCAGGCTTATACTTAAGTGGTAATCCACCAGGACACCTAGACACCTCTCACAGTTACTACTGTTGAGCCTGATACTGCCTATTCTGTACCTGTGCATATGGTTTTCCTACCTAAATGCAGAACCTCGCTTTCTCATCGCTGAACTGTATCTTGTTGGGTAGAGCAATTAGTTGAGTCATGCAATTAATTAATTGCACTTATTGATATCCATGAAGGGCACACCAAAGCAATGATCCACACATCTTTGTCATATGCAAATATGTAGCTTTGGATCATTTTTCTCAATATATTCATGAACAATTTAATCTTTTTGAGTCATTTATTTAACTGAGTTCTCTTTATTTATTTTAAGGACTTGTTTGGAGAACAGAGTATGTTTTGGGGCATATTTCTGCAAAAATATTGAAAATTCAGAAGGGTTCGCAAACTTTTTAAGCATCACAGTGTACATGTTTGTTTGCACTGTCTGACTATTGCAACCAGCAATCTGTGTGGTTTATCTTAGATCAGAATAAATGTAAGATATTAACACTGAATAATACCAAAGAATAAATATGATAAAGATTTAAATTATGTACAGTTGGAAAGTTCATATGAGAGAAATGAGAACTGTTAAGAAACTAAATATCTAAACATTTAATGCAAAAATATTGCAACGACAGAATATGCAAATACTAAATGTGATTTCTTTTTTAAAACTGTTTATAAATCCAGTAATGCACACACCATTGATTTTGTATCCTGATCGTTTCTATCAACTCATGTAAAACATATTTGTTTTATATCTCTCTATATTTTGAGTAATCAATGTTCTGCATCCCTGAACAGAGTTCCATGGAAACATCTGAAGAGCAATGAGAAAGCTTCAGAGGGTGTATTTTGTTGTTTTCCAGTACACCTATTCTGATTATACAGAGTTCTGTAGTTCATTTTAAAACAGTATGCAGACAGTCCTTGACTTACAACAGTTCATTCAGTGACCTGTGCGAAGTTACTGAAAAAAGTAACCCATGAACATTTTTCACACTTATAGCCATTGCAGCATCTCCATGGTCATGGGATTTACATTCAGAAATTTGATAACCAACTCACATTTATGACGGTTGCAGTGTCCCGGGGTCATGTGATCCCCTTTTGCAACCTTCTGATAAGCAAAATCAACGGGGAAACCAGGTTCACTTAACAACCAGGTTACTAATTTAAGAACTGAAGTAATTCACTTAACAAATATGGCGAGAAAAGTCATGAAATTGGGGGAAAACTCACTTAACCAATTTCTCACTTAACAACAGAAATTTCAGGTCAATTATGGTCCTAAGTTTGAGGACTACCTGTATTACACAGCATGGCAAGCATAGCCACTATTACAATTCCTTAAAGCAGCTGCATCCTTTCTTGGGATTGCAGGGGTGTTTTAAATAGCTGCACACATGTGCTGTGCTTGTGCTCTAAAGCAGTGTTTCCACTTTAAGATCTGTGGACTTCAACTCCCAGAATCCCCCAGCCAGTTGAAGTCCTCTTGACTTAAAGTGGCTGAGGTTGAAAAACTCTGGTCTAAAGTGTTGTTCTTGTTTTTAAAAAGTCAATCTGAAGTATTGCACAGCCCAAACTTCTATTGCATGTTTATCATGCCAAGGTTTTAGAATATAGATTTTCTTCTTCTTTTATCCTCATAAGGCTCAAGTTTATTACTTATTTTTTAATAGCCAAATTTCAATATGAGTCTTTTCAGTTCAACTGTGGTATTCTATCATTCTGGTCCCAACGAGAGGCCTTCAAAACCATTTATTATTTATCAAATTTGTACATGCCAATCCATTTCAGTTTAATAAATAAAATACCCATGGAATAAGGGATGCTTAAAACAGATAATTAAAACATCTGTGATAAGAATGTAACAATAAAACATGCACTGTGGGCAGTATGGCACTAAAACGTTCATAAAAAGCAACATGAATAACATTTAAATCAACATGAGCTATGATTTTGTGCCATCAAGTCAGTATTTTTTAAAGATCATTAGCTGCAAAAAAATTCCAATAAAATCCACGCAGAACAATCTTATAATTGCATGCAATATGTAACTCAGTTTACAGCCTGCTGGAAAAATGCAGGTTTTCATGCTTTCTGGAAAACTGTCACCAATTTCTTACCTTACCAGCCTTTACTTAAAACTAACTATTTTCTAACACCAAAATCCAGGGCTAAAAGCTGTGGTTTTAAATGCAATTGATCGCAGAGAAATCATTGTACCTAATAATCTGACAATCTGTAGAACACTCCTAATATTCTATTGCTCAACGGGATTTGAACAGTTGACTGATTATGGCCTAGTTAAGGCGACCACCTTAGTGCAAAATTGCCTGATGCACCACACTTATGCATATGTTTCTGGGCTCCAAGGGAGAGTCTATGCTCCAAGTTATCCACAGGTTTTCAGTTCACACTCTGTGCAAAATTTATAGCTTTGATGCCAAGATCAATCCTCCATTTCCTCCTGTACCATCAAATTTTTTTAAAGCAATTTAAACATACTGGTTATGGTTCATGAAAAAGGAAAGAAAGAAAAAGAAAAATGACTCGACTTTAAGCTCTTCACTTTTGACTTAGCAGTTGTTTCTCTTCTGTTCCATATGTTTACAATAGCAAAGCTTTTTGTGTTTTCCGCCTCTATTTATAATCTAAAACCAAGTGTCTCTTTCAGTTTTATAGTTGGGGGGGGGGATAATGAATAGGCACATTTGGTATGATTACATTTTGTGCAGTTGGGCTACCCTGCTACTTCATCATCCTTTGCTTAAAACCTCTATTTATTTGTGGTACCAATAATGTCAGTATTTTAGTGGTTTGTATTATTGTAGCGGAGAAGAAAACGAACAGAATTAAGAGATGGTTGGCAATTTGTAAGGAGGATGAGCGGACTTAAATTTACTTGTCGCTCTTTTGAAAGAATGTAAAGAAGATGTTTTTTCATGTTCTAAATAAAGCAATTATATCAGAGGTTCTGGGGGCTTTCACCTGGTCACCATAAGTAATTTGGAATTTATTTTGAGAGCGTAAGCTTTCCAGAAGAAGCATAATTATTTTGAACCATCTGCTGACAGCCTGTTGCATTTCTTTGAATCTAAAGGAGGATTTTTTTTTTGCTCCATTCATGACAGAAGCCAAATCAGTTGCTGGAAGTTAACTACATTTCTATATAGGACATGCAGAAGCAGTTTTCTATGTGTTTAGCACAGAAATGCAGCAATCAGATGAAGAAGAGATCGACTGCTCCATTGAGAGACTACAGTTAAACAAGATACACAGCAGGTGAAGCTCTGTGTATCTAGCACAGAATGCTGCACACCAAAAGTAAACAGGATTCTGCAGGAAGAATCTCTTAACATAAGACACAGAACAATTGGTTTAACGTCTAACTTGAGAAAAGCCTCTATAATATCAAATAATGATTTAGGCTTGTATAACAGTAACAGAGGGGTACGTGTGTGATGGAGATCCTTTTGAGAGACGCTTGAGCTCTGGGCTTGTAACATTCACATGTTCTAACTTCATTAATAAAAAAGTTACTGCTTTTGCTCTTTTTATTTTATTCTTATCCCAACTGAGGCTATTGTAAAAATAAAAGCACACCAGACTGAAATCTGGAATGACAGCTACACAGATTCTATACAAATCTGTATAGCTACACTGATTCATCTATATTATTAACTTTACAACAACATGCAAGTCATTGCTGTCCCTTTGCCTATAAATGTACAGAGCCATCACACTATTCTCTCTTTTGTGATAAACAATTTAATACAAAATTGAAGAGTAAGAAAATGGTAAACTGAAGAAATTAAAAGTATGAGACAAGGAAACTAAATCTAAATGTAGTTTACACTAGATACATGCTTTGCTTCTGATCTGAAGATAAAAAAGATCCTTTATAGCAAAAAAGAAAAAAGAAAGCAAGCTATATGCATAATGGTTATCTTTTGAGAGCTGAATGCAACGAAATTTCATTTTAATGTATGCTGATTAGTTAACATTTAAAGTGACAATAAACTTCCATTCCATTCTCCTCCCTCAGGGTCAGCATGGTCTTCTCCTACACAGTCACTTTTTAGCACTCCTTATCTCATTTCCACCTATCCACTTAGGTAAAGGTAAAGATTCCCCTGGCACTTCTGGCTCTAGGGGGCAGTGTTCATCTCTGTTACAAAACCGAAGAGCCAGCACTGTCCGAAGACATCTCTGTGGTCATGTGGCCGGCATGACTAAATGCCGAAAGCGCATGGAACACTGTTACCTCCCCACCAAAGGGGTCCCTATTTTTCTACTTGCAGTTTTACACGCTTTCGAGCTGCTAGGTTGGCAGAAGCTGGGACAAGTAACAGGAGCTCACTCTGTTACACGGTGCTAGGGATTCAAACCGCTGAACTGCCAACCTTTCTGATGGACAAACTCAGTGTCTTAGCCACTGAGCCACTGCGTCCTTTATGTCGACCAAATTTTCCCCAGGATCACATTAATTCAGAATCTTGTACTTTGCTTGCCAGAAGGTCACAAAAGGCGATCACATGACCCCAATCATCATAAATATGAGCTGGTTGCCAAGTGTCTAAATTTTGATCACATGATCAAGGGGATGCTGCAAGGTTTGTAAGTGTGAAAAATGGTCATAAGTCACTTTTTTCAGTGCCCCTGTAACTTTGAACAGCCACTAAACCTATGGAAAACACCAAAGATGTTGACATCGGTAATGTGGTTTTTATAGGTAGCCTATTGAAGTCACACAAATCAACAGGGCTGGGAATTCTATAGAAATGCATATACTTTTTTTTCCTGTCCTTGACTTGTGATTCATTGGACAATATGTTTATATTATGCACATTTTCTCTTCGTGTCTCTTTTCTGCACACTTCATAGTTTTATAAACCTACATGATTCCTAGATTCGCTCACCGCTACCTCCACCCCAAAATTTCCAACTGCACTGTATTTAGCTTATTTTGCATGGCTAAAAGGCATACAATACAACCTCATCATTTTACTTTCTCTTTTCAAGATTACTACAATCTGTTTAAGATGAAGCAATTGGGGCTATTTGGAATAGTTGTTGTTTTTTCTTGTCCTTTCCTCTGTCCAACTGAATTGCATCACATCTATGTTCAAGTTATTGGGCCGGCAATTTTATTTCCAATCCCTTTCTCCCATAATGCTTAGCACTGAGTTATCTAATTAAAACCTTATGAAATAAGGACTTTAAACCCCGTCATTTCAGACTTGTACTTTGATTGGGTCACCCGTATGAAATCTTAAGCCCATTGTTTAAGATTATTTCTGGTCCAGATACCCCCGTTTCTAATGGTAGGCAGAAAACAATTACAGATTTTTCTCTATGATGCAACAGTTTCTCTGGAGGCATATAGTTTGTATATAGCCAATATTATGTTTCTGTTGCTACCATATAAAAACTGCATGTTTATTCTGCATGAAGAAAAAAATATCTATTCTGATTATACCCTTAAACAGATACAGTAGGGATACTAGATCCATTTAAATCATTGTTTGCTTGTAGTGGACTTTCCCTGAACAGGTAGTCCTCAACTTACAACAGTTCATTTAGTGACCGTTCAGAAAGTTACAACGGCACTGAAAAAAGTGACTTATGACTGTTTTTCACAGTTACAACCTTTGCAGCACCCCCCCCCCCCCCATGGTCATGTGATCAAAATTCGGATGCTTGGCAACTAGTTCATACTTATGACCGTTGCAACATCCTGGGGTCATGCAATCCCCTTTTGCGAACTTCTGACAAGCAAAGTCAATGAGGAAGCTGGATAACTTAGCAACTGGGTTACTAGCTTAACAACTGCAATGATTCACTTAACAACCGCGGAAAGAAAAGTCATAAAATGGAACAAAACTCACTTAACAAAGTCTCACTTAGCAACAGAAATGGCATTAACAGGTTTTGTTCTTTCACGACGGAAAGTAATATATATGTCTGTGGATTTCATAGCAAAGTAAACATGTTTTTCCAAGAGGCTTGCTCCTTTTATTTGGTTAGTCTTCCTATTATTAAAACATTTTATCTTTTTGACTTCTACGGGAGGAATTGAAGTGTGGAACATCATCCCTGCAGAAACAATAAGGTTGCCCCCAACCTCCTTGGCATTATTTCAAAAGGCAGGAAGACATGGTTTTGCTAGCAGGCCTGAGACCCCAGGGTACTACGGAGCCCACCAAGTGGTTGGTCAGATTGTCGTCGTCAGGGGTGAGGTTTATTATCTTTTGTATTGGGGGGTTTTATTTTTGTAAGTTCCCCAGAGTCACCGTGAGTTGGGCGGCCATATAAATGTCCTTAATAAATATGGGCATTTCAACTCCATTTCAGGCAGCAATTAACAAGCAGCACGTACACACCACTTAAGCCAGCTCAAAGCTAACAGTCCTGGGATGTATTAAGCAGGGGAGGACTTCAAAATTTTTAGCAAGAGGCTCTATGTCCAGTTGCTGGGTAGGTGTGGCCATGGTGGGCGTGGCCTAGTTGGTCTCCTGCACCATGACGGGTGGGGGGGGGGTGTTTTGGCCCTCCCTGGGCTCCGGAGGCTTTCCTCGAGCCTCCGGGAGGACGAAAACGGCCTCCCAAGGCTCTCTGGAAGCTGGAAAACAGGCCCATTTCTGGCCTTCCTGAAGAACCCCTGGGAGGCCCATTTTTCGCCCTTCCTGTGCCACCATGCGTGCCCTGCGCTTAACTGCATCCAAAACAGGCCACGTGGAGACTCCCAGGAGGGGCGGGTTGGGCAGGGTCAGCCAGGAGTGGAATTTGGGGGTTCTCCGAATTGTGCAGAATCTTAGCTAGAGGATCTCCCGAACCGCTGCAAACCCCCAGCAGCCCAGCCCTGGTATTAACCATTGCCTTACCAAAGTCAGTTTCACCCATCCAAGACCCTCTTGATAGGCTCCTGACACAAGGATAAGATGGCAAGCATTTTGTCTAGCAGGCTCTGTATTATGGGAAAAATATATTTTCCCCCAGAAAGATACAGATAATCAGAATTGGAAGGGACCTTGTAGGTCATCTAGTCCAATCCCCCGCCCAAGCGGGAGACCCTACACCATTTCTGACAAATGGCAGTCCAATCTCTTCTTGAAAGTCTCAACTGATGGCGCTCCCACAACTTCCGAGGGCAACCCCAAGAAGTTCTTCTAATGTTTTGCAAATGTGTTAAAATGTTCTTATTTCATTGAGTGCACAGCTCCTTTTGAGTGGCTGAGGCAACTGATGAATTGCATCTGTATATTTATGTAATTAAGCATTTGTACAATTTATTATGTAGAAATGGTTCTAATTGCTGTCTTTTTACTTCATTTTTACTCTGCTGGGTACCACCCTAAATCATTTGAAATCATAAATACATAAATAAATCTAGTACAGGGATTTAGCTACACATCATGTGATGGCTTTGCTTAACTTGTGGTTAAGGCACCAGGCCAGACACCAGGAGATTGTGAGTTCTAGTCTCGCTTTAGGTTTAAAAGCGGCTGGGTGATTTTTGATCAATCAACAAGACATATGAGTTCTAGTCCCACCTTAGGCATTAAAGATGACTGGGTGACTTTGGGCCAATGATGATGTCTCAGCCCAACTCACCTCACAGAGTTGTTCTTATGAGGAAAATAGGAGGAGGAAAGGTTAGTTACTGCCTTGAGTTACTTATAAAAATAATAAAGACTGTAATTTAATAATTTAAATCTAACTGGATAAATAAATCTAAAATTAAATTCATTTTTCCATTTACAGACAACTTAAATTCAAGGAACAAAACCCTCTGTAGATTTTTTTAAACTCTAGTGATATCTTATAGCTTCCCCCAGTCCACCTGTTTCATATATTATTTAATCTTATTGTAAAAACTTTATGACAAACTGCCCAAATACATATTGTGAGCAGCCAAGCCAGTACCAAACAGCTTTTCAACTAGTGAAACAAAAGACTTTGATTCCATGTGGCACCACTTTGTCCAAGAAAGACCAACCATTCCAAACCACTCAATGAGATCTTTTTGCACCTACATAATACAGGTAGTCCTCCACTTATAACTAAAATGGAGGCCAAAATTTCTGTTTTTAAGTGAGACATTTGTTAAGTGAGCCTTGCCCCATTTTATGACCTTTCTTGTCTCAGTTGTTAAGTGAATCACTGCAGTTGATAAGTTAGTAGCCTGGTTGTTACGTGAATCTGGCTTCCTGATTGACTTTGCTTGTCAGAAAGTCAAAAAATGCAGCAAAGGTCGTAACTCTGAAAAATGATCATAAGTCACATTTTTCAGTGCCGCTTTAACTTTGAACAATCACTAAATGAACTGTTGTAAGTTGAGGGTTGCCTGTATTCACTGCTCCCTAAAAAGGTTTTCCTGGTCAGGCTTAATCAATGGTCTTAATTACTAGAAGATCTACCAGGTTAGATGATGGTTTTTTACTATACTTAGAAGCAAATTTAACAATCTACCCTGAATATGCCCTTATACCAACATATTTTTATTTGTTCATCCTAGTTGCTTAATTCACGGGAATTCAGTAACTGAGACAACAGACAACAGCTTTTCTTTGATAACATAATAGGGATATTAATATCCTATTCTCCTACTCCCCATCTAGTAAAGAAAGAGCGAGAATGCACACACATCCAGACACTTACCCAATAGCCACAGAAATTTCCACTAACTAACACTATATGAAAATCAACCTTTTAGAAATGAAGCCAACTCCGTCACTTTGCTCAATGTGAAGAATAGTTGGGCCCAATTCAGAGAAAGACTATTCAATACAGAGGACGCTTTTGCTCATTTTCAAGCAATTTTGAATTGTCCCAGCCACACTAAAAGCAACGATTTCCAATCCCTCGAAAGAAATTCCTATAATTGAAAGGACTCTATGTTATACAAGTGGGAAATGAAAAAAAGGCTTGCTACAGTACGCGGTTTAACACAGGTACAACGAGAATCTTACTGGATTAAGACTACTTGCTTCGTCTCTGTTAAGAACTTGGCATACAATTCCTAAAATTGCCAATTGTAATACAGTTATTTATAACCAAATAATAGAGTTAGGGAGATACATTGGAGGTCTTCTAGTAACCCTATACCATTTCAGACAAGTGACTGTCCAATCTCTTCTTAAAAACCTCTAGTGGTGTTACACCCAGAACTTCTGGAAGCAAGATTCCACCGATTAATTGTTCTAACAGTCAAGAAACTCCTCCTTATTTCTAGGTTGGATGTCTCCTTGATTAGCTTCCATCCATTGCTTCTTGTCCTACTTTCAGGTGTTTTGGAGAATAGTTTGACTCCCTTATGGATTCATGAGATCTCACATACATCATAGCATCGACACTGTGAAGTAGATTTAAGGAAAGAGTTACGTGTCTAAGAGCACACAGTAAACTTCACAGATGATTTGAACCTAAGTCTCAAAGCTGTGTGCATTGTACCTTGTATAAAGGGGAAGGTTCCCCTCGCACATACGTGCTAGTTGTTTCAGTGGCTAAGACGCTGAGCTTGTCGGTTCAAATCCCTAGCACCATTACTTGTCCCAACTTCTACCAATCTAGCAGCTTGCATGCATGGGTATAACTCTCAAACAGGTTTTGCTATGGCCTTTTATTCATATTTTATTTTATTTTTTTAAATAGACCACCTTGTTAGAAGGGACAATGAAATTTGGTGCACATGAACATTCAAGTAAAGGGTATGAAAGTGAACTGCTTTTTAGTCTGAACTAAAAGAAAAAAAACCCTCCCAAATTTCTCAGACGCACAAGTACGGTGGCAGTAACCAAGAGAGGAAGAAAAGGGGGAAAAACACTCAACAGAAATGAACATATCAACTTACAAATTCATCAATAGTATAAATGTAGTGCACTTTCAAATACAGTGTTCCACTTATGTTTTTGCATTCTATTTCTATCTCAAAATAACGCATTTGTAGATACTTAGGCCAATGGCTAACCTTTCAAAGGCACCCACTATACAGAGCACTCAAAAGGAAAATTTCTATGGAAAACAGTTTATTTTGATATATGGAGAGGAGAGAGCAACCTAGGCTACGAGAATTCCTGCTGTTAAATATTAATACAATTTTAAAATTTGAAATAAATTTAGCACAGGTTCTATATTCCCCCCTTTATCTGTCTAGGAATATTGTGGAAAACCCATTTTCATTTCTCCTCCACCAGGTAGCATTATGCTTTGTCAGCCATTAAAGATAGGCAAGGGCTTTTGACTATACAGGTAGTCCTCACAACCATTCAAAGTTACAACAGTGCTCAATAAGGAGACTTATGGCCGATTCTTGAAGTTGTGGCTGTCGCAGTGTCATTCACAGGATTCATGTCTGGGACACTTGACAACCGGGACACAATTACAATGGTCACAGATTCCCACGGTCACATAATCACTACTTGTAATCTTCACTGCCAGCTTCCAATAAGTCAAGTCAATGAGGAAACCAGCCATTACAGGACGTCATGCTTACTGACCGCACGTGATGATTCCTTAATAATCACGACTTGAACTCTCCTTGTAAGTCTGCATGGTCACATGGTTGTTCACCTTGCAGTCACATTGCTTAGCACAGGGGAGGGCAATTCATTTTCCCAAGGGGCCAACATGATAAACTGGGACTGTTTTGAAGGATTGTCACCACCCCACTTCATCACCACTGCCACCACTCTACCACCAATGCTGCTGACGCTGCCCCAGAGATCCACCAATGTCCTGCCCACCAATAATGCCCCATCCCCCCCACTGCTGCCCTGCCCCTCACCCCCACTGCTGCCAATGCCACGGACCACACAACCACACACACACACGCACACACACACCGGTGGGCTGGATGTGGCCCAGGGGATGAAAAATGCTAAGGTCTATCTCAGCAAGTTCTCAGTCCCAAATATGATCATTAACTGAGGGACTACCTCCATTTGTTCATAGTGTACTTTTATGGAAACAAAGCTGCAGTCACTCTTACATTTTCCCTCATTCTCCAATGGCCGTTACAGACTGGCAGACAAAGCAGATATTACCATATCATATCATAGAAATTACTAATTATTTGACAAAGACAAAAGTGACTAAAAAAATGCAAATTTCTGAGGGTTGGAACCAGTGGTGCGTTTCAATAAAGTTTACCACCATTTCGGTGGGTATGGCTTCGTGGGCACACTTTGCGCGCGTGTGTGCACCAAATGTGCATTTTGCACAGGTGAAGAAGCTTTCTGTCTCAGTTCTTGCACTCCTGCACTCTTCCTGCCGCTTCAGCAGCTGACTCACAGCAATCTGCTGTGCCCTGCAAAGCAGCTGCACTTCAAAAGCAGGGAATAAAGGCCAGTATGGGGGCCCGGGCGGGTGGGTGGGCCTAACAGCAGAGTGTCAGAGAGAACCAGTTCCATCTCTGCTGCTCTTCAGCGCTACCAGTACACCAGAACCGGGCTGAACCGGTAGAATACCACCACTGGTTGGGACCATGGTTGGTTGGATTAATTTTAATTCATGGTTTAAAATAGGAGGTAACAATAATCTGATGTATAGATGCCAAGAAGGTTGTTGATACCGTAATGTTTGACAATGTAAAAAAAGAAAATTAATAAAAATATATTTAAATAATAATAATAATAATCTGCAGAAGGAAAGAATTGAGATACCTCAATAGTTAAAAAAAAAAGTCTCCTTGCAAAAAACACCAGGCAATACTTAAAAAAAAATAAATCCTGGAAACCTTGGAGAGCAGATAATTTGGAGTCAACAGTAGCTCTGATTCAGTGACTCAGGTCACAAATCAGACTAACCACCATATGTTTGCTTGATTTTGCTTTAAAGTGTTGTATGATCCCAACTACTCTCATTGGTTAACAATCACTTCTGGTTTGGTGTTGCTTATACTAATCCAACCAATTCTTTATTCAATAAGCCATAAATACCCCGCCAAACAAAATAAGTTTGGTTCGATGTGTAAAGTATTTTTTCAATCAGAACCACAACAGAGAACCACAACAAATTGCTGCCGTACAGAAATGCTTCCATTCTGACCCATACCTAGTTGTATCTTCTAGGATAACCCACTCAATTCCCACATTTTTCATGTCAGTCAGTGTTGCAGGGTCACTGAGTATATTCAGATATTTTTGCCCTCTTGGAATAGTTTTCAACAAATAAGTTGTGTTTCTCCAAATTCTAACATTCTTTAAACATATGGAATGCTTCCCTGTATGCATCAACTGCAATGCTTCAACCATGACAAAATTTGCCTAAATCTGCTTTGCTTCTGAGAGGGGAAATGGGGTAGCTATAGGTCAGAAGGAAAAAAGAATATGATCATGCAAAAGTCATAACCGTGAAAAATGGCCACAACTCGCATTTTTCAGTACTGTTGCAACTTTAAATGGTCACTAATGAATTGTTGTAAGTTGAGGACTATCTGTAGTAACAAATACACTATATAATTGAGCATTTCAATAACTGTTCCTGCAATAGCCTCCAAGGCCATCCTCCAACACAATAACCAGAATAACTTTTGGTTTCAACCAAGGGAATGCACTATTCACCTCCTTGACATATAGAGAAAATGTCACCTTCTTGCACAGCAATTAGATTGATGTGCCCCTTAGTCAAGGCCCACACCTCGTTTTTAAGACACACCTCATTTTAACACTTCGGAATGGACTTTAAGGAGACCAGGACAAGAATTTAAATTAATTTCATTTACAATTAAGTTGAAACACTATGATTACATTCTAATCATGTATTTAACCATTTTCTTCTATCACTTGGTTTCATTGTTCTGGAAGTCTTCAAGGGGCCTCAGGGATTCAGGTTTAGCCTACTGTATGGGTAGTCCTTGACTTACAGCCATACGTTTACAACAGGACTGAAAAAGTGGTTTACAACTAGTCCTCAGACTTATGGCCATCACAGCCTCCCCACGGTCACATGATCAAAGTGGAAGCACTTGGCAACCGGCATGTACACTGCTCAAAAAAATAAAGGGAACACAAAAATAAGACATCCTAGATCTGAATGAATGATTAAATATGTTGTTCATTACATAGTTGAATGTGCTGACAACAAAATCACACAAAAATTATCAATGGAAATCAAATTTAGCAATCCATGGAGGTCTGGATTTGGAATTACACTCAAAATTAAAATGGAAAAAAACACTACAGGCTGATCCAACTTTGATGTAATGTCTTTAAAACAAGTCAAAATGAGGCACAGTAGTGTGTGTGGCCTCCACATGCCTGTATGACCTCCCTACAACACCTGGGCATGCTCCTGATGAGGTGGTGGATGGTCTCCTGAGGGATCTCCTCCCACACCTGGACTAAAGCATCCCCCAACCCCTGGACAGTCTGTGGTGCAACGTGGCATTGGTGGATGGAGAGAGACATAATGTCCCAGATGTGCTCAATTGGATTCAGGTCTGGGGAATGGGTGGGCCAGTCCATAGCATTAATGCCTTCGTCTTGCAGGAACTGCTGACACACTCCAGCCACATGAGGTCTAGCAATGTCTTGCATTAGGAGGAACCCAGGGCCAACCGCACCAGCATATGGTCTCACAAGGGGTCTGAGGATCTCATCTCAGTACCTAATGGCAGTCAGGCTACCTCTGGCGAGCACATGAAGGGCTGTGCGGCCCCCTAAAGAAATGCCACCCCACACCATTACTGACCCACTGCCAAACCAGTCATGCTGGAGGATTTTGCAGGCAGCAGTACATTCTCCATGGCGTCTCCAGACCCTGTCACGTCTGTCACATGTGCTCAGTGTGAACCTGCTTTCATCTGTGAAGAGCACAGGGCGCTAGTGGTGAATTTGCCAATCTTGGTGTTCTGTGGCAAATGCCAAACGTCCTGCACGGTGTTGGGCTGTAAGCACAAACCCCACCTGTGAACGTCAGGCCCTCATACCACCCTCATGGAGTCTGTTTCTGACCGTTTGAGTATCCACATGCACATTTGTGGCCCACTGGAGGTCATTTTGCAGGGCTCTGGCAGTGCTCCTCCTGTCCCTCCTTGCACAAAGGTGGAGGTAGCGGTCCTGATGCTGGGTTGTTGCCCTCCTACGGCCTCCTCCACATCTCCTAATGTACTGGCCTGTCTCCTGGCAGCGCCTCCATGCTCTGGACACTACGCTGACAGACACAGCAAACCTTCTTGCCACAGCTCGCATTGATGTGCCATCTTGGATGAGCTGCACTACCTGAGCCACTTGTGTGGGTTGTAGACTCTGTCTTATGCTACCACTAGAGTGAAAGCACTGCCAGCATTCAAAAGTGAATAAACCATCAGCCAGAAAGCATAGGAACTGAGAAGTGGTCTGTGGTCACCACCTGCAGAACCACTCCTTTATTGGGGATGTCTTGCTAACTACCTATGCTTTCCACCTGTTGTCTATTCCATTTGCACAACAGCATGTGAAATTGATTGTCAATCAGTGTTGCTACCTAAGCGGACAGTTTGATTTCACAGAAGTGTGATTGACTTGGAGTTACATTGTGTTGTTTAAGTGTTCCCTTTATTTTTTTAAGCAGTGTAATTTACACTGGCTGTAGCATCCTGGTCATCATTTGTGACCTTCCCAGCCAATTTCCAACAAGTCAATGTGGGGAAAATGAATTCACTTAATGACCATGCAAAAAAAAAGTCATAAAATCAGCCCTGACTCACTGAACAACCACCTTGCTTAGCAATAGAAATTCTGGTCCCAATTGTGATCATAAGTCAAGCACTACCTGTGTAGTTAAGTATGTTTAATTAAACCAACTCCAATTGGCTGAGTCTGCATAACAAAATAACAACAGCTACCAACTCAAAACAGCCAGGATCATGCAACGGTACAACACTTTAATCCAAATCCAAATATCCCAAAATACTGTATAACTGAAGGTGAATGGATGAATCCAACAATGTCTCCTCAGGGATGTTGCTGGCTTTTCCCCTCCCTCCATTTGGATACTTCTTCACAACATGAGCTACACCACAGTTATATTTTCTGCAGTCTGTTCCAAGTGACATATTTCTCTAGCGTGTTCCAAAGTACAGTGCTTTTAAAAAAATGTTTGTAAAAAAATAGTGCAGAATCATTCTACGAAGCATGGACAGTTGCGGTGGAGAGTTTTATTGAACACTGCAAATGAACAAGGTTCTGGTATCCCTTTGCTCCATTTATTATCTAAACGGGTCAAACACCGAGTACACAACACAACGCAATCTGCTCTTCTCATACACTTCAAAGCGCTCTGTAAGATTGCTCATGTTATGCCTGCTATATTGAATCCACTTGAAATCCGTTCACGTACAAGTAGTCCTCGACTTACAGTAATTCATTTAGTGACTGTTTGAAGTTACAACAGCACGTTGTATAAGTGCATAAGTATAGGTTGTATAAGTGCATAAGTGCACCATCGTGCTTACCGTCCCTGTCCTATTGCCCCCATTTATTTGTACCTATTTCCTGTAATCTTACTCATGTTTATACTTATACCTCTTATCTTGTAAGTGATTGACAAATCAAATCAATCAATCAATCAAGTGACTTATGACCATTTTCCGCACGACCACTGCAGCATCCTCCTGGTCACGTGACCAAAATTTGGACTCTTGACAGTAAGCTCCTATTTAGGATGCTTGCAGAGTCCTGGGTCATGTGATCACCTTTTGCGACCTTTTGACAAGCAAAGACAATGGGGAAGCCAGATTCACTTAACAACCATGTTACTAATTTAATAACTGCAGTGAATCTCTTACAGACTGTGGCAAGAAAGGTCACAAAACGGGGCAAAACTCACTTAACAAATATCTCATTCAGCAACAGAATTCTTGGGCTGAATTTTGCTCCTAAGTTGAGAATCGCCTGTAGAATGGAAAGTGAAATGAAAAGTCATTATGAATCTTTCTCTCTCTCTCTCTCTCTTGGGTTCTTATACACATAGAAACCTCCCTTTCATTAGAGATCATCATTCTACTTTGCTCTCCTTCCTGTTTAGGATTCAATTTGAAACCACAGATTAAAATATTAGCAGGATATTCAGAAACCAACAGTAGCAATATATTACCAGCCAATAAGTCTTAAAATTACATTTGGCAAATACTCAAATTGCCACCCTTTTATTAAGGTAGGGTTCCAACAAGCCTGGATGCTCAAATGTCTACCTATGGCATTTAAATAGAAAATTATAAGAGCAGGAAGATGGTTGCATTGGTTGAAGATGTTTCTATTGGATACGTCAATTTTCCTAGTCCCTACTGCGGGTCAATATTGTAATGATTCTTAAGGCTTGTTTTTAAATACCCAGCATTTCAGCAGCTCACTGCAAGAATGAATGTCACACCGGTAATCTGGACACCCATTCCAAATTCAATTCCTCTAGAAACACAAGAAGTTGTCACAGAAGTTTAATAAAATAGTTTAATAAAATAGTTCAGTATTTCTCAACCTTGGAAGATATGTGTACTTCAATTCCCAGAACTTCCCAGTCAGCCAAGCTGGCTGGGAGAGATAGGTAGCTGGAGAATTCTGGGAATTGAAGTCCACACATCTTCAAACTGCCAAGGTTGAAAAATACTGGAATAGTTAATGTACAAACGATATGAAGGACATTCCCTTTTCAACTGCTTATTCAAGGAAATGTAGGTTAATAGATTTATAACTTTACACATATCCTGGCCTCTGGCAACAGTAATTGAAGGCCTCAATTTCCTTTTTATAAGGTTTTCTAGAGAATATGATTAGTGCAGTTAAGTGCATGTATACAACTTTGCAAAATCTCACTAGCTTTAATAATGCATGTCAACAAACAATTCTGCCTATTTTTACAGTTATTTTATTTCTTCACAGTCTATCCCACCTTTTGTCCTGGAGCTCACAGTGATTCATACAGAGCTCTTTTGTCCAGTTTTGTCAGCAAGGGTTGTTTAATTCAGCCACTTACCATGGCTGAAATAAACTTGATTCGGAGTCTCTGAGGCACTGGTGCAACACCTTAACACTGTGTTATACTGGTTGTCTGCTCCATACTTCATATTAAGACTATACAGCAGGGGTTCCCAAACCCCTGTTGGTAGACAGACACCGGGTGGTGGCATGCCAGAAACTGGGCTGCGCAAACAAGTGAAGCCCCATCTGTGGGATGCAGGCAGCATGTGAAAAACCACACCCCCTGTGGTCCACAGGAAAATCTCTCCCCAAGGAACCGATACCCTGATGCCCCAAAGGTTTGGAGCCACTGCTACACAACCCTTCCTTGTTTGATTTCCAAAAGATGCTTTGGAGTATGCAGAAGCCCAAACGTATCTGTAGTTATATAACATCTTAAGAGTAACCATGTGTAATATTTCTCAAAGTATAGGTCAGTTATTTACAAAAGCACACCCACCGTCCTGGCTACCAAACATCTGTGCCCGTTACATAAAATGCTTTCTCACGAGACAAGCAGTGTGGCAAAGACACCAAGCTAGGTTTGGACAGAAGACATTCCAACTCTTTTTTATTATTATTAATGGGACATACCAACTGCTATGCACAGTAGGCATATATTGCAGAATCAGTTACTGGCTGGGTCATCTCACCTTAACTGTAGTTTATTCTAAAACGTAATGTGCTCAGCAAACCCTAGCGTCTTGTTCCATGTGTTACACATAAAGGCAGCAGATATTGACCTACTGGTTAAAGGACTAGACTAGAAATCAGAAGACTGTGAGTTCAAGACCCACCTTAGCCCTGAAAGCCATCTGGGTGACTTTGGGCCCGTCGCTTGCTCTCAGCCCAACCCACCTCACAGGGTTGTTGTTGTGAGGAAAATAGGAGGAGGAAGGTATGTTGGATATGTTTGTTGCCTTGAGTTATTTGTAAAAATAATAAAGGTGAGATACACATAAATAAAATAAACCATAACTTATGCAGTAAACACAATAACCTGGGTTTAAAAACTACAGCTAAACCGAAAAAATTAGCACAGTCACTGCCAGAATATTTGTTTACAGAATCATAAGAGTTGGGAACGACCAAGTCAGCTGTGGGGTTGAGTCTCTCATTTAGTACATGAATGCAAACTAAAGCACTCCAGATGGACAACTGTGTAGCCTCCTCTTGACCATTTCCAGTGAAAAGGAACCACCCCTTTAAGAGTCAATGATCCCATTGCTAAACTGCTCTAAGTGTTAGGGTCACCCTACTGATGGGTCTGTCCTAGGCTAAAT
Source organism: Pseudonaja textilis (assembly GCF_900518735.1). Next base: position 6,333,935 of record NW_020769316.1, on the reverse strand, counting down.
CTTCTCTTTTCCCCTCCAGTTTTTGGGGGAAAGGATGATCTGAAATATCAATAGATGCTGTTCTAAAAGCAAATACACTTGTTTAAAACCGTCTGCATTGGCTCTCAAAGAAGATAAGAAGATTCAAAGAATTTCTACTAACTTTTTATCACTTGACCAAGATATTTTTTTTTTTTAGTGTTCAGCAGTAAGAAGTCACTGTGCATCTGAACGGAAGTGTTCTATTTGATCTGACAGCTCATTGTGCCCTCCTTCCAAGACAATAATATGCATCGTAGGAATAATCTGAAACCCAATATGATACACTTTAAAAATGAACTACAGCCAGTTATTCTGGATATCAATGAATTGTATTCCAAAACAAATCTTGCTGCTATCCATATTACTGTTTTTTGATTCGTGCCTTGGTGTTAAAGGAAATCTATCACAGAGCTACCTGCAGAAAGACTCCATATAGAAATCATTTGTCCAGCATTAACTACAATACCTGGGTGATATTAATCTGACCTCAAGAGTATTTTCTGCCTAACCTTAATTAAATTAGAAGCGGGTCTCTCTTAACCTATAAATTCTCATTTCCCTCTGTCACTAATATGAAACAGGGTTCCTGCAATCAAGGAACAGGAACAAGATGACTTTTATGCACCTTTTATGGATTACTGTGTTTGCTTCCAAGCAGATCTTAATACTGTATATTAAAGTAGGTTGCCCCTTGGTAATCAGCCATTCAGGAAGAAAGAGAAAGAGAGAGAGAGAGAGATTTTCTCATTAAATGGGATTGCAGGTATCTAGGTATCACTTTGACAAATATGAATTTCAAAATAACCATGTTAAGACATAGAATGATGTTTAAAAAGATAAGTTAAGATGGGAGAAACTACAAGGGTCATTGCTGGAAAAATGTCTAACTTGCCTAGAACGATGGTTTTCTTTCAGACAATATCTGTTTTGACAATTTGTGTGAGAGGGGGAAACTTTTATTTTAAGTTAAATTTAAGGTGTTGCAAGTTGCAAAGGAAAAAGGAGGATTGGGTTTCCCAGATCTGAAATTGTATTTCACAACTTGCTGTTTTGTTTGGATGAAAAGATGGGTGTTGGTGAGAAATAGAAAAGGCTTTGGGAGTTAGAAGGACATGACCTGAGATTTGGGTGACACAATCAAAGTTAATGTGCGTTTTTAAAATCATTAGGTTAGACATTCCATATTGAGACTATGGAATAATGGAAACCCAAGTTATGCCTGAAAACACCTTTATGGCTCTCAGCACATGAGTTGTGCCCAAAAACACCTTTATGGCTAACTTATCATGTGATACTAGAATTTTGTCAAGGTAATGTAAAATAAAAGCAAGAGAAGAACTAATGGCACAGAGAGAGTTGTCAACAGTTTTCTTATTTATAATTATTAGGATTTAAAGTAGGCAAAATAATTCATGTTTTTATGCATTGTAAGACTGAGTCTGAAATAGAATTGTGAATAAGAATGTGTAATTACCAAAATGTATACACTTTTAGTGAAATTTGAAGAACAAGTGAAAGTATTATGATAGTGTGGACTAAACATTTTTGTTATAATATACTAATGGAGCAATGGGAAAATACGTGGGTGAAAGGACTGACATTAACACTATCTTATAATCTTAAATAGAATATTTATAAAATACCATTTGCATATGTTATCAGAGAAATGTACAAAATGTATAAAGACACTTCAAATTTACATTGCAAATGTGAATAGCAAGAAGGGATATTTTATCATGTTTGATAGTGTATAAAAAGCAAGAAAATTCAGGATTCAAATACAAACACAGATTCAGAGGATTTTAAAAGTTAATATACTGTTGTAACTAGCAGTTTTCCTATTGGACTGATGGATGAACAGTTGGGAAAAGTTGTGGAACTTTGCTTCTCTACATGATAACTGCAAAGAGTGGGTTGAAAATGATGCAACTTTCTGAGATTACCAAATTGTCTTCCTTGATCAGAGAAAATATTTACAGTTACTGTAGAGAGGAAACCCCTCATAGACTTTTTCCATGAAACAGAAAAAAAATAAACTTATGATTTATGGATCTGACTGTTAGACCGGATAGATTATAGAAAGAAGAGACTTACGTTGTAACCATAGAATAAGAAGTAAATATACAATTCCACTGATTAATTATTCTAACTCTTCTTGCGCCTTTAGCTTTCTCTTTGATTTTGATACTTTTCTTTTTCTTACTTTATATTAGTTTATATTCATTTTTAATCTTTTTAAAACATCTTTAATAAAAATGGTACTTAAAAGAAAATGAGGTACGGGAGACAATAGTTAACATGATGGTGTTGGCTTGTGGAAAGTACAGCAACCTAGAAATAATAGGTAACACTAAATCCTCTCTAGACTTAAATGTCAAACTGTGGAACAATTTCATACATCTACTGTATAACTGCCTATAAGTTTTTGAACATTTTAGGCCTTCTTTGCTTAAGACAAAAAGGAGACTACAATATAAGTCATCAATAACATATGAAAGTATTTATTTAATTCCTCAGTAAAATACCAGAACTGCAGTGAGAATGTAAAAATAACCACAATGCAAAATAAAAAACCACAAAACGGATTGACACAAACACAAAACGGATTGACCTTTTAAAACCTTGTTCATGTCACAACACCACCTACATAAAATTATCACAAGTTCTTGATTGTAACAAAAGAAAGAATATCTACCCAAGTTCCTGTGGTCTCATATATAGCTTTTCTTGCCATTTCTAGAATCTGCCGATTTTAAAAAAAACCTTGGAGATCTGATTTGATAATTTAACTGTGTTAGTAATGACGGACAGAAAGGGGGTGTTGTCAAAATATCTGCATAATCTAACTGAAAAGTCTACATCTTGGTTAACATGTCTTATGTTGTAAACACAGTCACAATAATGGACAGTACTTTTTATTTTTCTCCCCAAAGATGGAAGATTCACAACCATCCTTTCTTTAGAACTGAAAGATATTTGCAATATCTAGGAGTCATTCATGTTTTTAGAAACCAAACGTTTTTTGACTTACCCACTAGACTACTAGAAGCTTATGAGACCAGGCATCTAATCCCTTTGGAGATCTTGGCTTGATAACAAAATAAAAAGGTAAATAAAAAATAACAAGATGGGGGGGAGGGTTGTTAAGAAACAAACTTTTCTTTTTAGAATAAATATATGAACTTTTTTAACCTATATGTTAAAAATACACTCATAGTTAGGATCATTTAAGTAATGTTTACAAAATATTTATTAAAATATTTAAGAAAAAAAATACAGTTGAACAAGCAGCTCCTGAATGAAATGTTAGCAACAAAATGAGCAAAGAACAAAAGGAAGGGAAGGTCAAAAAAATGAATGCAAGAAATGAATGCACACAATGGCAATGACAGTGAAACATACAATTTATTTAGAATTCTAAAAATCTGGAGTTAGGAAGGATCTCGGAGGTCTTCTAGTCTAACCCTCTGCCCAAGCAGGATCAAGGGTGACAGTGAATTACGTATCTCAACATTGGCTACACCCAGGTAAATGCCGGACGTAGAATATTACCTTCAAATAAATCTTTTCTAGTTTTGGGAGTGTGCCTCGGGGTTCATGATTTTATTGGAGTAACTGCCGGAATCCTGACACACTTAATCATTATTTTTTATTAAGCCACATGTAGTTGATTTCACCTATGCCAACCACAATGATTGGGGTTAGCAGAATAAGAGAACAGAAAGGGACCTTGAAGGTCTTCTAGTCCAACCCCCTGTTCAAGTAGGAAGCCCTATGCCATTTCAGACGATTGTCCAATCTCTTCCTAAAAACCTCCAGTGTTGGAGCACCCACAACTTCTGGAGGCAAGTTGTTCCATAGATTGTTCTAACTCTCAGGAAATTTCTCCTTAGTTCTAGGTTGCTTCTGTCTTTGAATAGTTTCCATCCATTGCTTCTTGTCCTGCCTTTGGGTGCTTTGGAGAATAGGATGACTCTCTATTCTTTGCGGCAGCCCCTCAAATATTGGAGCACTGCTATCATGCCAGCCCTAGTCCTTCTTTTCATTAAACTAAACATATCCAATTCCTGCAACCGTTGTTCATATGTTTTAGCCTCCTGTCCCCTAATCATTTTTGTTGTTCTTCTCTGCACTTTTTCCAGACTCTCAACATCTTTTTTGTATAGTGGCAACCAAAACTAGACACAATATTCCAAGTATTGTCTTACCAAGGCATTATAAAATGTTATATAAAGGTTTATCTAACAAACTAAACCACAACCAGCCAAACCACTTTTAGGCATTAGGCAAGATATGTAAGACTGTTTTTGTACAGATGACATTAGGAAACCATGTTCTCCTGACGTTCTCCAGCATTCCACACCAACATGTCATTCAAGCCAATCTTCTTCCATCCATACAGTTTTTTTAACCCAAGAGAAATCTATGGCCCAAATAAGAATTCATACTTCCACCTATGGGTGAACACTGCACAGGAACCTGAAGACCTAATATAAATATGAAGTCAGTCACCTGTTTTTCCTTCAGGTGTATCATTAAATTAGGCCGGAGGATGGCAGCATTGGAAAATACCAGGGAATAGTAAGGAATAAAGATTGAATGTTTTAAACCCTACTTTCATGAACATATTAATAAATGCCATAAATGTCTAAGATCAGAGGTGAACCAAAAAGTGAACCAGGTAAATGCAGCATTCTATTAACATCACTATCCTTGAATAAAGAACAGGTAGTCTCAACTTAACAACAGTTCATTTAGTGATCGTTTGATGTTACAACGGCATTAAAAAAAGTGACTTATGACTATTTTTCACACTTATGTCCACTGCAGCGTCCTTGTGGTCACATGAACAAAATTCAGCCACTTGGCAACTGGCATGTATTTATGACAGCTGCAGTGTCCCATGGTCACGTGATCACCTATTGCTAACTTCTGACAAGCAAAATCTATGGGGAAGCCAGATTCGTTTAACAAGTATGTTACTAACTGAACAACTGCAGGGATTCATTTTAACAACTATGGCAAGAAAGGTCGTTAAATGGGGCAAAACTCACATGACTGTTGCATTTAACAACAGAAATGTTGGGCTCAACTGTAGTCATAAATCGAGGACCACCTGTATTCTAATGCTTCAGAGCCCAATCCTTCAGGATTTCTACTATAAGAAGAAATGCTTTTCCTTTGGAGAACACACAACTTTCGGTAGTTCAATTAATGAGCTAAAGTCCCAAACCTTATTGTACAAAATAGAATGAGAAGATATCATACAAGGATATTTAATCACATATCGAAAAGTAATGGATAAGGCAGGGATGTCAAACTCACAGCATCACGGCAGCATCGTGTGATATTTTGGGACTTTTTTTCCCTTTTGCTAAACTGGGCAGGGGGGGCGGGCAGCTCGTGGTGCACCTGGCCCATGGGCCATGAGTTTGGCACCCCTGGGATAAAGCATTTTTGTGGAAACGGAACGGGAATGCTGCTGTGTAGAAATGTATGAATACGCTCTCCACAACTGACGAATTAAGTTAACAACCAATCCTGAGATTTACAGTTTCATTTGCTGCCCTCAAATATCCTGCAGCTTTGCATTTACCAAAACTTAAAGAATCACCAGCTTACTTCCTACAAAGAAACAGAATTATGTAAGCCTTAAACAAGGCAGGCAATGCAGCAGCCTCAAACACATTAATTCACATCCTCCCAAATAAAGGATGCTATAGAAGGAGAGGAAAACAGACCAATGCCAGAATCTGACAAATGAAATGCAAACTGTCTGAAACAATTCACTTAACCTCCATGCTATGAAAAAAGATATCAAAAGACAAAAAGACAGGTAGTCTATTAAGCTGGATTCCACAAAAAAACAAAATTCACCATTAATCATTTCCAAGATATTATCAACTGCTTCCATCAGCACATTACCTTTCACTATTTTTGTTTTAAGGTGAAGGATATTCATGTCAAAAATATTTTGAGGATGAACCTGGACAAAGTAGGACAAGGTGGCCAGAATTTTTAAATTAAATTATTTTTATTAAAAAACTAGCTGCACAGATAGGTAGGTAGGTAGATATAGATTAAAAACCATGTCCTTTTTTAATTTAATAAGTACTTTCAGTGGTATTTTATTTGCATTTTAGATTTATCCTTTATCTTAGATTACAATAGAATCATTTCAAGATGGGCGACAAACAAATGCAATAAACAAATAAATAAAAATCAAGATAGCTATGTAATACATTAAAATGCAATAAATGCAATAAAATTCCATCAAAGAATTAAATCATATGATTAACCCAGAGTCAGTTTGAAATTGGGTGGCATCTACTGTAAATTGAATTAAATAAATTACTTAGGGGATCTGGTATGACATAGTCAAGTATCTAAAAAAAATATGTGTTTTATTGTTGATGGGCTATTATTCCAGGAACCTACTTACTCTCTGAAGGAGGATAATTCCAGATGCATCACAAAAAAGACTTCCTCCACATAAATGAACTTAAGTAAATCACTGCATAATATGCAAAACATCTGCCACAGATTGTTAAAAATTTAACTAGATAGTAAACTAGTCCACTAGTTTGTTTAGCTATGGTTCAACAAGATGCAATTTACCACAGGCGCATGTTAGAAATGTAAACCATGGTGATTAAACCACCAAGACGGCACACGCACAATATATTTAAAGTTAGACTGAACAAGCCACATTAGTGCAGTGAGTGAACACAGTCTAGATAACCAAGCCATAAACTGTTTAGGGTCTTATAAACCAATAATAACATAGGAAAATGGCACTGAGGTAAAAGCTTGGCTATAGACCCATCATACATATGGTAAGGAGCCCTACTGAGCAACTTAACAGCAGCATTCTGCACTAATTAGATAGTTAGCTAGCAGTAATTTGGGAAGGAAGGAGGTATGAAGTTCCAATCACAGTCACACATTTTTCTTAAATCCCAATAAATCTCCAGGGTTGAATAAATCTTGAATCTGGATTTTGAAACCTGGCAATTCTCAGTAACATCCTTTCTAATCTCTTCATTTTTAGGTTCTTGCACCATTTGGGACATGAAAGCTTTTCCCCCAATGAGGGAGGATGCAGTTTGACTTGGTAAGATTAGCTGTATAGCTCAGGTAGTCCTCGACTTACAACAGTTCATTTAATGACTGTTCAAAGTTACAACGGCACTGAAAAAGTGACTTGGGACCATTTTTCACACTTACAACTGTTGCAGCATCCCTGTGGTCATTTGATCAAAATTCAGAGGCTTTGCAACTGACTCCCATTTATGATGTGTCCCAGGGTTACGTGATTACCTTTTGTAACCTTTTGATATGCAAAGTCAATGGGGAAGCCAGATTCGCTTACTAACTTAATAACTGCAGTGATTCACTTAACAACTGTGGAAAGAAAGGCCATAAAATGGGGCAAAAACTCACTTAACGAACGTTTCACTTAGCAACAGAAATGTTGGGCGTCACTGTGGTCATACATCGAGGGCTCCCTGTATACGAAAGAGCTGAAAAGCATTCTGCAATCTGCCTCACGTTCCTCTCTTCATCCGGATTTTCTAATTCCATAGTGGAGGCACTTCACATTATAAAACTCAATAGCAATTAATGTCTTCACTATAATATGCATATTAGCTCAGTGAGGAGGCCTAAAGAAACATTTCTGTTAAGAATTCAGGCTTGCTGAACATCCTCCAATAGTGAAGGTTCTTATGCAGGTGTAACTTAGAACCGCCTCTTAATGCTGAGACATCTATTAATATATATATTTTCAATTTTTCCTAAATGGTATCATTTCTTTTCAGATGACAAAACATGAAGGTATATTCCTCTGTATTGTACCCCAAATAACCCTCAAACTGACCTCTTTACAATTCCTAGTTCTTTCAATTATATCCACTTAAGACAGAATCAGGTGCTCTAATATTCTACTCCCCAAATTGGGGGGGGGTGGGGTGTTTGTGGCTCTTGTTCAGAATTGATCTGGCGAGTTATTAAAAAGCATTGGCACATTGATATTATCTGGTTTTTATCCCCAATATTGCAACTTTCTACCAGTTTTACACTTTTAGTGTTATTCTTTTACAAACTTAAACCTCATGTTTAAAAGACGTTATGTGTTACATTGAGCATTTTTCACCAAAGTGCTGATTAAATATAATATTTAAGCAATGAAGCTGATGGCCTACATGTGCACAAAAAATATTTCTGGTATAAAATCATGCCTTCTCTATGCGTTACAAGTCCAAATATTCTATACCGGCATTCCCCATTCTTTTTGGCACCAGGGACCGGTTTCGTGGAAACAATTTTTCAACAGACTGGGGGGTGAGGGGGGAGAGGAAGGAAAGCATGCAACCTAGATCCCAAAACATGTGCAGTTTTGCTCACTCTCTGCTCAGCTCCAGCTGTGCAGTCCAGCTCCTTACAGGGGTTGGGACCCCTGTTCTGGTTAGTAAACCACCCACTGGGTGGTTCAAGGTACATGTTTTAAAGCTAGCAACTTTTTAAATGAAAAAAAATAATTCCTTCATTTTACAAAAAGGGTACTAGTGGTCCTATGTTTCTTCAAGAAGACCAAACTCACTGGAGCATCATTTTTGTGTTTCAATAGACAACATGCTGTGCTGGAAGATTTTAACAATGGAAGTGTGCAAAACTTTCTGAATGTGTAAAAACCTAGATAGGTAACTGGCTACAATCTGCAAGGTAAAGATTATCAGACACCGCATACAAAATACTGCTGCTTTAGAAGACTATAGCAAAAGCAATGTAAAATCCTTATTTCTTATGCGATATGCCTATCGGTATAAGCATTTTGCAGGGTATGTAGATCAAGTCAAATACTATTTTTGCTATTTAAAGACCCTTCAAAGAAGCACATTAAAACATATGTGTCTCACACACACACACACACTGATCACCTTGCGAATAAAACATCTTACTTTCAACTACTCCACAGACACCCAACCACATTAACACTAGCTGGTTTAAAGATCTGGGAAAACATTCAGATCTGTGCCATCTTTTTTCTAGAATTAAAAAGATACTTCTCAAAATGTGAGAAAGTTGCCTATATAACACTCAGTAAGGACATGTGCTTAGAAAGTCATGCTAAATTAATTTAAAAAACAGTCTCAGACTGGTTAGTAAATCTGAACTTCAGGTATATATTTCCTTTATGATCACATGGAAGCAATGAAATTTATGCAATCCAATTAGGTTTAGACTTCAGAAACTCCCCCTCCTCATGTTATCCTGGTCTTCAAACATGATCTTAGTGACTGCATGTACTACAGCATTACACAAAATGAGGTGAGGTGAGGACAGAATGTAATTGGAATGTTACTGTAGATATGTCATATAGTCTCTGATAATTTTCAACTGACAGAAATTTTTCAAGAGTAGCAAATTGTACTTTCTCTTTGCTGCTTCTGAGGCAACAGTGGCAAGCTAAAAGAGAGAAGTATGAAGACCTAGACATATCCTAGGACAGCTCATCTTCCCTGAATATATAAGCATAACATTTCATTTTATAGTAGGTTTGCTACTTTGATCAACCATGGAAAAAAATCTATCGTGCCATGCATTAGCTTAAAAGATTTAAGCCAATGTGCACTTGAAACCCTGCGCTACTCTGAAAATATATGATTTACAGTTGTGGGGGCTAATAGGTACTGTTAGAACCTGGATAATCTCAGCTTTGACTTCTTAACAAAGTTGCGTTTCTAGTCCTCATGCATGCTTACCCATGTAAAGGGAAAATCAACAGACTAAAAGTACTAGACAAGTGCTCCGCATCTAGTCTCTTTCTTCAAAAACAATCTAAGAACAGCATCCAATTAAAATGCTGTGAAATCAATACAAGATCTCTCATTAGTTCTTGTACTACAGGCAGTCCTCAACTTACAACAGTTTATATAGTGACCGTTCAAAGTTACGATGGCACTGAAAAAAGGGACTTAGGACAATTTTTCACACTTATGGCCGTTGCAGCATCCCTATGGTCACCAGATTTACATTTGGATGCTTGACAACTGGTTCATATTTATGACGATGGAGGGTGTTCTGGAGTCATGTGATTGCCTTTTGCAACCCTCTGACCAATAAAGTTGATGCGGAAGCCAAATTTACTTATCAACCATGTTACTAATTTAACAACTGCAGTGACTCACTTAACGAATGTGGCAAGAAAGGCTGTAAAATGGGACAAGCTCATTTTACCAATTTCTCATTTAGCAGCATCAATTCTGGGCTCAATCGCAGTCGTGCATCAAGGGCTGCCCGTACTATCTATCTACTACTACTAGCTACTACAGAACAAAACGCGGTTCTTCAAGGGCATCTCACCACACAAGCCGTCCAACCGTGCTGGTAAGCAGAATCCAAAACGCTTTTATTTAAACCAGCCATTCCAACGCACAAGTCTAGAGTAAAAGAGGAATTTTCTCTCTGGCCTTTTCTTACCTGGTGGCAACTGAAAGTTCTGAATATTTGTTGGATTCTGAGAAGGCTGAGGCAGACGAGGTGCTAAAACAGTGGGAGTCAAAGTTGCTCTGATTCCACTTGTGGTTGCGGTTGCAGTCCTGGGCAAGCTCTGCGCCACTGTATTGGCAGCACCCTTAGCCAGACCAGTGGGAGTACCTGGAGGTGCAGGAGGTACTCCACCAGGATTAGGAGCTACGTTGGGCAGGCCAGCTTGCATAGTTTGCCCAATAATCATATTACCCCCTGTAGTACTAGGTTGGCCAGCTGCAGCCAGAGTTTGCTGTTGGGTGACCGCTTGCACGATAGTTTTAGGAGACTCCGCTTTGATGACCTGGGTGGTGGGCGCAGCAGCTGATACTCCAGATCCCGGCTGGCTGTTCACAAGAGAGGTCTGGAGAGACACCCCTGAACCAACCGTGGCGGCAGCAACAGCCGCCGTCGGAAAACCTCCCACATTGATGGTCGAATTGATCACAGTACTGCTCCCATTCTGGGTAGCGGCAGCCAATGAGGGTCCGGCTGCGTGAATGGGTGGCCTTACCAATGCTACTGTTGGCCCCCCGGTCCCGATATTGGGGGGCTGTTGTGACGAGATCACCGTAGGTGAAGGTGAAGAGGCAGAGGATACTCCAGGGCCAAGGAAAGAAGTCTGGATAACAGTATTTGAAGCAGATGGCAAGACTGCATTAACGGTGTTGACTTTTCCAATATTTCCAGGTCCATTGTTCACGAGAGGGGCAACAGCAGGGACCACAGTAGGATTCGCTGTCACAGGAGTGGCCGAGAAAGAAGCGTGCGAATTCATCACCACGTTACTTCCATTCAAAGTCTGCACTGCAGTGGTCCCAATTTTACCATTCCTGGTAGATAAAGCTGTTGCCATGGTACTGATTACCACTGATTTGCCCTGACTGAGGGTCCCTGGGGTAATAGCAGCTTCAGAGCCACCTTGGACAGTTGTAGTGGTGCTGCTGCTAGTTGTAGTGGCCCCATCCAACGTAGAACCCTGGGACCTGGCATTATGGTTGATAACACTCCCTTGCACTCCAACGGTTCCTGAAAATAAAACAAAGTTTAATTATAATATAAAAGGTGAGAAAAAAAAAGATTCCAAGGCTCGGTAAGTCCAGCACAAAGTACATTGCCCATGTGTCAATACGTCCCAGTATTAGAACAATATCTGAGAGGTGGGGGGAATCTCAGTGGTGGGATTCAAAAATTGTTGCCACCGGTTCAGTGGGAGTGGCTTGGTGGGTGCACTTTGCACGCGTGCACACACTTAGCGTGCACATGCGCACCAAATGTGCAGTTTGCACAGGTGCAGAGGCATTGGCGCAGGCACAGAGGCATTCTAACTCACCTCCTGCAAGCCTGCACGATCCCAGTTGCTTCAGCAGCTGCCGCGCAGCGCTATTTTGTGCCATGCAAAGCAGCTGCGCTTCAAATTATGCCGATAAAAGTGAGTATGGGAGCCTGGGTGGGCAGGTGGGCCCAACAGTATAGCCAGCAGAGAGAACCGGTTCGGTCTCTGCTGCTCATTGCTCCTACCGTCTCTCCAGAACTGGTCAAATACCACCACTAGGGAATTTTAAGATAGCAACTTTGCTACTGTTCCCTCTACACCGATGGTTATAATACTCGTCCATTAACAGTCAAGTAGTTCCACAAACAAATGCAAACTGTATAGACATGCTGCAAAAAAAAAAAGTTTTCCCCTTTCTCCTCTGTGGATGTTTATAACTCCACATTAAACGACATTTTACTGCAAGTCTGCTCGGGCAACTGTATCAGGTTGTTGAAAAATTGGGGAGGGGGAAGACAGGAAAAAGAAAAGGAAAAAAGGAAAACCCCATGGTCTCTCACCCTTCCGTTTCATCTCCTTATCTTCGGAACAAAAATCCAGAAGCTATTATATTTCTTGACTAATAAAACAACACAGAAAAAAGTGGGGCTGAAGTAGTAGAGAAGTGACATAAGTGAAAAGATTGCAAGGTAGTTTAAGGGATGTCATCCTCCCTCTTAAAATCATTAAATCCTGCTGTTTGATTGCTGTGCTTTCAAAGGAAAACAAATACAAGCAAAAAGGGAGGGATTTTTTTTTCCTTGCTGCCCCAGAAAGCAAATATCCCTACCAAAATCTGCCAGTGTCACTTAAATCAGTCCTGTCTCCGCGGGCTCTGCATTTAGTAAACACAAATAGAAGGACTGTAGTCAGAAACACGGGGTCACAAAAATCAGGACTAAGGGAAGGTTATTTCTCTGAAACCCCACCCCCTTTCATTAACCTGGTGTTATGACAAGCAACAGCGTCCTTGTAATATTCCAGCAACTGGAAAGCAAAAGGGGGGGGGAATTATATACAGAGGAATATAATTGGAATTGTGCTGGGGTAAATGGACCAGCATTACCTTCCCTTTCTTAAAAAGGCCATTTTTGCACTAATGGAAAGACAGGACCCTGAGTTAGCAGACTCCTTCAGAGTGCACCGTCTTTTTACAAGGGGGAAAACATTTACCGATGGACTGTCATTCTTCCAGTCCCACAAGCAGTAGAGGTTGTGCTGTGACTCTCTGCATAGCTCATATTATTTCAAGAAAAGCAAATGGTTCGGGAGTGGGGGGCATAACCCGCACCACCACCGTACCACCCCAGAGGAGCAGTTCAGCGGGGGGGTGCATTTTGCAAAGAGATCTATTTAAAAGGGGTTCCTGATCCTCAGGTTCCCCCATCACTTCCTCTTCCCAGGGGAAGCTGCTGCTGCTGCTGCTGCTGCTATGATTAATAACATTTCTTCTCTCTCTTTCTATCTCTCTCTCTCTCTCCCCCCCCCACCCCCAATGCACTTCAGGCGGGGCGGGGGGGGGGTGGCAAAGAATTCAAGACAGCCAGGGAATATCGAAATGGATAAGGAGGGCAGGGAGCACCATTCCTCAGATCCCAGCAACGCGGGAGCAAGGTGGCACAGAAGTCCAAAGGTAAGGTCTCTTCCTTCCTCGTCCTCAGGAGCCCCCCAAAACACTCTTCGCAGACAAGAGATGACAAAATGAAGAGCAAAAAAAAAAGCCAAGGGGAGGAAGGGGAGGGGGATCACCCTAGGAAAGGAAGCTGGTTTCCCCCTTCCCTAAAGGACCCACACACACAGGCACTACTCTGATCACAACACTCACCCTCCTCCCCATACACACACACACACACATCTGCTCCTGGCTCGAGGTGCAGCAGAGGCAGGAGGGACACCATCCCGGCCAAAAATAGGGTGCTGGGGAGGGAGGGAGGGGGGTTGGCATGTGAGGAAGGCCTCTCTCTTGGCCGCCTCCCCCTCCCCAACTCCATGCCACCCACCCACCCCTGGCACCCTCCAGTTGCTGCCCCCACCAGGGAAAGGGGGGGGCAGGGGAGAAAGAAAGGGAACCCAGAATCGGGGGAGGGGGGAAGACCCCCATTCCTGAGGGAGAAGGACAAGAGGAAGAGGAGGCAAACCCCCCCCCCTCCGCCCCGGCTTGCCTCGCCGGGTTACCTGGCTTGGTGATCTCCGGGCCACTGAGTCCCATCTTGGCGGCGGCGGCGGCGACGGTGGTGGTGGTGCTGCTGGTACTGCTGCTGCCGGTGGTGCGGCTGCCGGGGCTCTCTGTTTGGACATTAGCATTGCCTCCTACTCCTCCTCCTCCTCCTCCTCCTCCTGGGCTAGGGCTAGGGCTGTTGCTGCTGCTGCTGCCGCTGCTCACAACATGGTTCCCCAGCAGCCCCCCGGCGATCCTGAGGGGCTCCTGCGCCTTATGGTGCGGGTGGTGGTGGCCCGAGGCCGCCAGCTGAGACTCCAGGGAGCCCACCAGGTCGCTCACCACCTTCTCATCCACCTCAGCGTTTAGGAAAACCTCATCCAGCAGATCCGACCCAGCCGCCATCTTTTTTCGGAGGGTTCCTGGCGAGCGGCTCCCTCCCGCCCGCCGGCCCCCCCTCCTCTTCACTCCTCCCTCTGCCCTCCTCCTCCTCCGCCCTCCCTCCCTGCTCTCCCCCCTCTTCCTCCCCACCTCACTCGCTCATTATACACATAAGCTGCGCTCCCCTCCCGCCTCGGCCTCCGCCACCGAGCATGCGCGACGAAAACTCCGCGCGAGCGGGCAGGGAAAGCTGCGGGGCGGGGGGGCGTCGAGGCGTCACCTCAGCAGCCGGAGAGGGATTCCGTCGGTTCCTGATTGGCCGGCGGCCGGCTATAAATACTGAGGCAAATGGCTGCGAGCGCTCAGACAGGGAACGGGCGGCAAGGGCCTGGCTGCGGCCTACTAGCGAGAGGGGACGGCCGCCGAAAGTCGGGCTGGCCGCACGCGCTGGGCGCCGGCCGAGGGGTCGATGAGGGGAAGTGGAGGCGGTGCTACGGGTCGTGGCCGCCGACGCCTCGGGGCTGGCCGCGGCGGTCGCTGTCGTCCTTTGTCTGGCGAAGCCCAAAATGGCTGCATGTTCCGCGGCGGCGGCTGGGTCGCTTCTCGCCAGGGCTCCCTGGCCGGCTCGAGTCTGAAAGACGCCCCGCACCTGTGCCAGCTTATGAAAACAACCCGCCCTTTGAACGGGGAGGCTGGCGCAGAGCGCGGGGCCTGGTGCACGGACAGGCCGGCCGCGTCCCGCCGTCTCGACCGAGCGGGCGTTCCCCGCCGTCCGTCCGTGTCCAGGGGGGCCTCGCCGGACCCGCGCCCTCCTAGCTGACCGGCCCCGGGAAGGAGGTCAACGCTCTTGCCGCGCCCTTGAGCCCGGCCTGAGCGCGCCTCCGCGTTGCCTTGGCTGTTTTCCTCCTCCTCGCCTTCACACTTGTGCCAAAGTTTGGGTGGCCGGTTCTGCCGGTCAGTGGCCGGCGCACCCCGAAGCCCCCTTGCTCCCCCACCTCTTTTCACTTCGGCTATGGCCCGTCACCCACAAAATAACCCCCTTTTCTGTTCCCCACAAAAGAAAAGCTGCTGCCGTCTGGACGGAGCTGCGGGTGTCAAAACAGCGTCCTCTCCCGCCTTTCATTTTCAAGCGCTCAGCTACTTCCTTCTTTTCGTCAAGCATCGCTTACGCGTCCAACCGCCTTTTTTATTTATGGCATTATACATACTTGCACACTTTTAAGGATTAGTTGCGAGCAGCTGAAAATGCGTAACGCAGCCATGTCTTCCTACCTTCTCTGTCAAAAATAGACTCCGTTGTGCAAAGATAAGATAGAGCTGCTTATAGGTTTTCTTTTAGGGAGAAGCCCTGAGAAGCGTCAGCCTAAAGGAAAGGAGGGAGCATCTCTTTCTTTTTTCCTGCCTATAATTCTTTTTTCCGTCTGAAATTGTTTTACTTTTGCATTTGATTTCCTCAGCTTCTTTGCATATACTCCTTTTCTGATAGTGCCAAGCCAATCTGATTTTTCAGCATTGTACCAAACAATTCTGCAGAAAAATTTTCAGGGATCCCTTTTCATGAACAAAGCCATCTGCAAAAACATTTTTATTTTTAAAAAGGTCAGATTATGTTCTAAAATTGTCTATTCTGGTCCTCGCTGTCCCCTCCCTTCTCTAGACAAGCAAGAATGCAAAATCAATACTTCACAATGTCAGATCAATTGAATAATAGATCATTCAGCACACCCTTTGTATTCCATCCCTTTTCTGTTTTATAAGAATGAGATTGAAAAACATTTTGGGTTTTATAATTGCTATCTCCCTTGCAGAGATACCTTATGTTTCTTTTGCCCTTTATTAATTATTTCTCTTTTAACCCGCCTCATCCTGAGGAGTCATATTGGGTGGCAATACTTTATAATTTATGCTTCTAGTCAGGCTTTTAAAATGGTGCAAATTAGAAGGGAAGTAAACATCTATTTAAATGGATGGTTTACTTTAAAAATCAGTGCAAATTTGGGTTTTTTTTAATGTATGGAATATTAAGCTGAATTCATATGAGTCCCATTGCTAAGACAAAAGGAGGGATTTTTCTTATTTTATTCTTAAAAGGTAGTAATAAGATTGGGATTTGCTGTTTGTGACACTGCACAGCAAGGATTGTAAAGGTCTCTAGTTGGGCAACTGGAGAGGTTAGCACTCCTTGCAGGAGATTAATTAACTTGATTTTTTTATTAAAAAGTGGCTAAGAATAATGAGCACATTATTATATACAAGGAAGCTGCTCATTGTTATGTTGTATTTTGTCAATTTTGCAGATATTGGGAGCTAGTTATAGTATACAATGCAATACATTTCAAGCAGTATTTCTTATCTTGGGGACTTTAAAATGTGTGGACTTCAACTCCCAGAATTCTCCAGCCAGAGAGCAGGAACAGCAACAGAGAAAGTATGTCTCCCAGGTACCATAAAATGACATTGTTGACTATATGGGATGCAAAGTATACCAGCCCTATCAGAACTAACGGGACAATAGAAATTGCCCTGGAAGAAGACAATGCTGTAAATGTCCTTGCTTTATAAATATTTACCTTCAATTTAAATAGCACCACAAGGCCCACTAGTAACCTGTGTGACTTAAGTAGCAGAGGGGGGTTAATGGTGTACCAAGGCTCAATTATAGATAATCCTTGATTTATGACCAAGATTGAGCCCAAAATTTTCTGTTGTTAAGTGAGACATTTGTAAAGTGAGTTTTGCCCCATTTTATGACCTTTGTTGCCACAGTTATTAAGTGAATCTCTGCAGTTGTTAAGTTAGTAAAAGGGTTGTTACATGAATCTGGCTTCCCCATTAACTTCGCTTGTCAAAAGATCACAAAAGGTGATCACAAAACCCCAGGACACTGCAATGCCATGGGTCAGTTGCCAAGCATTTGGATTTTGATCACGTGACCATGGGGTGCTGCAATGGTCATTAGTATGAAAAACAGTCATATGTCATTTTTTCAGTGTCACCATAACTTAAAATCACTAAACGGTAGTAAGTCAAAGGACTACCTGTAATGCATACATTGCTGCATACTGGACTTGTAGCTTTTGAGTTTCCTTCAAGGGCAATCTCATGCAGAGCATATTATAGTAATTATACACGAATGACTAAGGTATGAATGGGCCATGAGAAGGGCCTCTGATCCAGGAAATGACAACACTGACCCACAAGATTAACCTGTGGAAAGACTTTTCTAACCACACTTGCAATTTGTTCAAGTAGAAGCTGCAAGTCCAGGAGAATCCTCAAACTGAATCAAGCTTGACCCTTCCTGAGTTTATAAGGCGTGTCGATGTAATTTCTTGGAACTTCATGAAGTGGCGGAGCGTGCCACTGACATCTTTCAGGATTTGACTTTCTAATCTAGACAACACCAAGATTTGCAGGTGGTCTCTCATTCAAATAGTACCAAGGCTAGTTCAGCTTAACTTCTTAGAACAGCCAAGATGGACTAGCTGCTTGGACTTCCTGAAGCCCCAATAAATCATAGAGAACAATATTAACCCTTCCCAGTGAAGGATAATTAAGCCTTCACATGAAATAGAAAAGTTACCAAATCTAGTTTTGCCCCATTTTATTAACTTTCTTGCCACAATTGCTAAGTGAATCACTGCAGTTGTTAAGTTAGTAACATGGTTGTTAAGTGAATCTGGCTTCCCCATTGACTTTAGTTGTCAGAAGCAAAAGAGGATCACGACCTCAGGACACTAACTATCATAAATACGAGCCAGTTGACAAGCATCTGGATTTTGATCACGCGACCATGGGGGTGCTGCATTGGTCATAAGTGGGAAAAATGGTCACAGGTCAGTTTTTTCAGTACTGTTGTAATTTCAAACAGTCACTAAACGGTTGTAAGCTGGGGAATGTCTGTATATTGCATACTTATTTACAATCTTAAATATGTTCTAATAGAGAGTGTTTCATAGCCTCCATCAGAGACACATGTAGATGCCAACGGAAAAGAAAGATGTTGCGGTCCCAGAAACACAGTAATTGACCATTTTGCAAACTATTCTGCATTTGCCCTCATTTTTCCACTTGGATAATTATACATTTTGCTTAGTAACTGCCAAGGTACATTAGTTGAGGTCTTGCTTCAGAAGCATTAAATTAAACCGAATTAAAATATCTATGGTAGAAATGCTGTAGTGCTGATAAATAGGCAGTACTGTATGCAAATTACCAAAGTCCAGGTTGGCTAGGAACAAGTTACAAGTTGTCAGTCATTCTTTGACTACATAATCATGTACTTCCTTATTTATGCTTTCCTTTACCTTTGTCCTATCTGCTTTTGGTGCAACGCTACTACTAAGCTTCCAAGTTAAAGCATTTCGCCTTTTCTGTCACCTGCTGTGTGTATGGAATAATTAGCAGTTATATTTTTAATCAGTCCTCAGAACAGGAAAACCAAAAGAACATTTACATGATACAAAATACTTTGAAGTAGACTTAACTGTAGCTTATACAGCAGCACGGATAGGATAACAGGCATGCTTATGATTGCTGCTCAAGGTCCAGTCCATTGTTGAGGAAAGTTAGTTCAGATACAAGCATGAGGTGGACCGTTGCCTACATGTGGTCCACTGTCCATTTCCTATATCAAGAAAAAGGAATAGCTTGGCTTCTGGAGATACATTTGGAATATTAAGAGCATGTAGTGGCATTCTTATTGTATAGAATAGAGTACGGTACAGTACAGTAGAGCAGAATTCTTTATTGGCCAAGTGTGATTGGACACACAAGGAATTTGTCTCGGTGAAAATGCTCTCAAGTGTACATAAAAGATAAGGAGGAGCTTGACTACCACAGTACAGTATCACTACTGTGATAGTCATTTTTTACCCTTCTGTTCATGCCTGATTGTCAGACAGAGTTTTTAAACAAGTCCCTGTTTTCTTGGCAAAGCTTTGCTGAAGTGATTTGCCCTTGCTTGCTTCCTAGGGCTGATGGAAAGTGACTGGCCCAAAGTCAGTTAGCTGCCTTCAAAGTGGAACTCAAACTCATAGTTTCCTAGTTTCTAGCCTGAAGCTTTAACCATTACACCAAGCTGGCTCTGTATGGTAGTCATAGCTAGTCATAAAATATCTATTTCCTATAAGGCAAACAGGTCAGGTTGCTTCCTGTTGCTTGTTTTCTATGACCACAACATCTGTAGTTTGTCCTTTCTGTGGGTAAGCATACATGTTGCCAATCACTGAGTTGCAGGCTGTCCACCATTTTTATTTTCTTGGTATGGCTCTGGAGTCTGAATTTGGAAGCTTTCAAGAAAATAAATCAGTTCTGGGTTAGAGCTTTGCATCATGTCAACTTCTATTTAGTTAAAACAATTTAGAACACATTAAAAGAATCGGGGTTGCTACTCATTGGGATATACAGATACAGATTAACAGAGTTGGAAGGGACATTGTAGGTCATCTAGTCCAACCCCCCTCCCAAGTAGACCCTACACCATTTTTGACAGATGCAGTCCAGTCTCTTCTTAAAAGCTTCCAGGAATGAAGCTCCCACAACTTCTGAAGGCAACTTCTGTTCCACTGGTTGATTGCTCTCACTGTCAGAAAATTTCCCCTTATTACTAGGTTGAATATCTCTCGATCAGTTTCCATCCATTATCCCTTGTCTGGCCTTTAGCTGCTTTGGAATATAGCTTGACCTCTTCTTCTCTGTGGCAGCCCCTCAAATATTGAAACACTGCTATCCTATCTTCCCTGGTCCTTCTCTTCACAGATTAACCATGCCCAGTTCCTGCAACCGTTCATCGTATGTGGATTATTTTATTCGCTCCAAGAAAGATTTTCCCAAATGTATATTCTTGCTTTGAACTTTTTTTAAAAAAGATTGTCTTATATTTTTTAAAGAACATCTTCCATATATCTACATTCAGGCTACTCCAAGTCTGAGCATAGATTGTTTTAATTATTTTAAAAGTAATTCACAATGAAATAGCCACAGTAGTTTCTTTTATAGTTTTGATTAGTATATATATATTTATAAATATGTGTGACTTATACTTACTGAAAGCATATTTGATGTACAAGACAACAAGCAACAAAATCTAGCTTTGTTGTAGCGTAATGTCTTAAATATTGTTTATAATAAAAATAGATGGAATATTTATCCTAGTAAATATCCTTAACAATTAGGAAGCATGTTCTAAATCAGGGGTCGCCAACCTTTGGACCTCAGGGACCACCAAACTCATAATTTTAAATCCCGCAGACCAGAGACCCTGAGAAAATCCCCCCCAAAATCTGCAGGATAATGTCTCCAGCTCTGTTCTCAAGGGAAGAGAGAGAGAGAGACTTTTGGCTTCATGCAAGGAAAGCAGCAGAACTCTTTCTTTCTCTCTTCCAAACTCCACCAGTAATGAGACTTTGCCAACACAGCCTCTTGGAGCAGGAGGCCTCGCAGGGTCCCAAAGACTCGTTTCTGGTGGAGTTTGGGGGAGAGAAAGACTTTTGCTGCTTTCCTTGCATGCAGCCAAAAGCAGAAGAAGAAAGAAGCTGAAAGAAGCAGCTCAGTGGCCAAGCCAGGCGAGTGGGGCAAGTTCCCCTCCGCCCTTTCCCCCCTCCCCTCACTTCTCTTATTGTTCACAATGCAAGAGACACAAACCTTGTGTTCCCATGGGCCATGTGGGCAACGCAGCCTTATGTTCCCGCACAGCCTGGAATAATTGCTTTGGGGGGGGGGGACATTTCTCTGTGGACCACCAAAATATTCTTGTGGACCACCAGTGGTCCCAGCCCACTGGTTGGCGACCACTATTCTAAATCATGGGTGTCCAACCTTTTGGATTGCTTGGGCTGCACTGAGTGAAGAGGAATTATCCCTGCTGCGCTCGCTGCTGAGGTGCCCCCGATCCGGGTGGATTTGGGGGATATAGCTGCCCCGTAGAGGCAACTGAAGACAGGGGGGATCCGGACAGGGTTTTGGGGGTGTTGCAGACCCCCTCCCCAGCCAGCAAAACCCCCTTTTTCCCAAGGCGGTGGAGCGGCGGTCAGCAATGGCCGCCACAAAGAAGTCTGCAGCTGGATAAGAAAGTGCAGGAGGAAGAAAGTGAAAGATTTTTCTTTGGCTGAGCCGGGACAAAGAGGAGCCCTTAAAACCTGGAATTTGTCTTTCTATTGCTACATTGTTCCCAGAAGGATTGTGTAAGCAGCAGAAGAAAGTGAAAGGGATTTCTTTTCATTCTCCTTCCCTACGGAAGTAGCTGATGGAAATCTGGAAAACCTGCTTCGGCTAAGAAGGTAAATAAACCTAAAAATTAAAGCCAAGGGGATAAAAGATTTTGGAACATTGGAATTAAAAATTAAAAGTTTATTGCTGTAAGTGGGAAGGAAGAGGTAAAAATAATTATCTTAAGACTTTATTGAAGAAGACTGCTTGAAGTTTATAAGATTAGAAATTAATGACAATAAGGCTTCTAAAAAATTATTTTGAAACGGTCAAATTGAATTTCACCCCAGGAGGAAGGGAGAAAAGAAGAAGAAGAAGAAAGTGTTAATGGAACAGTCTGCTTTGTTTTGGATTGCTTTGTGACTTTTGGGGAACTATTTCTTGAAAGACTAGAAAACATTTGGGTTGCCTTTTTAAAAAATAACAACAACAACAACAATAACAACAACAACAATAATAATAATAATAATAATAATAAATGGCATTATCTGTGCAAGAATTACAAATGGAATTTCAAAAGCTACAAGATAAACAAGAAGGCAAGGACTCTCTTGGATCTATCTTTTGTTTTTTGGAAATGGCGATTTCTACATACCAAGAAATACAAGAACAAGAGGATTGGGATGAAGAAGGAGA
Organism: Pseudonaja textilis; assembly: GCF_900518735.1. The sequence continues at coordinate 6,311,685 of NW_020769316.1, read as the reverse complement.
AGCCATCTTTAATGGACAATACATTCAAAAGGAAGTACTTAATGGACAAAAAAATCATAGCTGAAAAGAATAAGGGGGGAAAGAAAATGCAGAATTCAGAACTTAAAAAAGCAACCAAGAAAGGGTAAAATAAGATGAAAAATCGATACAATGCCAGAAAGCAACAGAAAAGAGAAACACTACAGAGAGGGAAAATCAAAAAAGTGGAATTTGAGAGATGGGGGGGTAAAAAGACTAGAATTGATAAGAAAGGGAGGGAAAAAGGGAAGAGAAGCCATAAAGGTTTAAAACAAGATATTAAAAAAAAACATTTCAGAGACAAAGGGTAAATTATAATTTAATATATGATTCTGCAAAGTATATAAGATTGTATTGTAGATATTAGTACTTGAAATTGAGTTAGAAAATTGAAATATTATGAGTTAATAATGTATTAAAGGGGATATACAAAATGTTTAAAAGTAAGAGTTTATTTCTCTATGGAATATTGTTTTGACTATACTATAAATTCAATCCCTTTCTTATTGTTTCACTATTTCAAAACGTAGTACTTTGTGCTAAGCAGAATCAGTATGGAAAGTATGTATTATTTCAAGTGTCAAATTTAGGGGAAAGAAAAGTCTTACAATCTTGTGGGGCCACATTATTAGCTGTCCAGGGCCGCATGAAGCCCATGGGCCCCAGGTTGGACACATCTGTTCTAGATTCACATTCTGTCTCTAAATTCTTTATTTCTCTTATTTCATTAATACCCTCATGAAGCTGTAAAAAATTAAAATGCCTCTAATATAGAAGACCATTGTCTTCTACTAAAACGAATCAATTTAATAATACATTGCACTTACACATTGGTCATGTAGTAACATGAAGCCATTTTTATTGAGTTGTTCGATTGGTTATGGACAACATGGCCTCTGGCACTCCTTATGCTGTACATACAAAGCTACATGAATACACTGTAGTTTATTCCCACAGTAAGACAATATGATTTGGGCTGCAGTACCTAGGAACATTTTGGCGGTATCACTCCATGCCTGAGCATGGCAACATTGCCAGGGTGAGGAAGTGATAACGCTAATTCCTTTCTCATGAAGACTTCTAACATCATTCAGATTTACAGAGAGAAGCCAGACATAATGAGCCTGGACAGATGATCCATACGTGAAAATGTACACTGGATGCAAGATGAGATTTTAGATTGTATATTTGAAACATCCAGTAGGAGGTTAAAGGTGGGGGGGAAAGCAGCGCTCCATTTGAAATAATAAAATTCAGTATTAAAAGCTAGGAAGAAGATTCTGCTACCTCATTCTCTAAATCAAATCTAAAGTGAAAGTTATTGGGAAGATGGAGCAATTCTGGAAACAGAACTGGCCAGTGTCTTGCCAGCGCTGGGTTCAAATGAACTGCCTGACTTAGCACAGCAGATGGGTTCATTCAATATACTAAGATAATGCTTAGGTTCGTCTAGCTTGGTGAACCACAAATTAGCAAATACATTTTAGCATGTTGTGTGAACTTCACCAGAGTTAAACATGTTTCAGTCTTATTAAATTGAATAGTTTTGCTGTGGAGTTTTATAAAATAAACCGTCCTTGCTTCTGGTTGACTGAGTCATTTTTTACTGTTTGTTTTTATATCTTCTTTCATTAGAGCAGTTTGTGTAAGTACAATCGTATAATATACTCATACAATTATAGTTGTGAACAAGAGACTTATTTTGGTTTAGTGGTTAAGACACCAGGTTAGGAACCAGGAGACTGAGTTCTAGTCCCAGCCAACTGGATGACTTTGAGCCAATCTTCAAGAGACTGAATTCTAGTCCCACCTTACTAATGAAAGCTGGATGGGTGACTTTGGTCCAATCACCACGAGATTTTGAATTCTACTCCCCCTTAGTCATGAAAGCTGGCTGTGTGACTTCGGGCCAATCTCCAGGCAACTGTGAGTTCTAGTCCCACCCTAGGCATGAAAGCCACCTGGCCTGGGTGACTTTGGACTGGTCACTGTTAAGGTAATTTCCCATTAGGAGAATGAGTGCATACAGGGAGACGTTGTGAGAGTGATGTTGAATAACACACGACCACTACACAGATACACTAAATAATAAAATGTTGGTTTTTACTTCCAGTAAATGGTTAAGCAAAGTCCAAAACAAGCAGTCCAAGTCATACACGGTTAAAGCAGTCAGTTTTCAGTCCAGGGATAATCCAAAATCAAAGTCCAGTATCATAAACAGTTCAGTAACAGACTCACAGCAATCCAGGAAGAATGACGATCTGCAACGGTCATTAGGGGAAAATGCTGGAACCAAAAACAGCGAACAACAGAACATCTAGCAACTAGCAACTACCAACCACAGAACAGAACTAACAACCCAAGTTTCTGGCTCCATCTTATGACTGTTTGAAGAACCACACCCAATTACAATTTTAGCATTTCCTTAAAGAGACAGTATTAAATATCTATCCTGGTTTATATATTTCCAACCCAACTGTTAGGTGAGTATCAATTCCTAACAGTCACTCTCTGTCCAAGACATCAGGCTTGGATTACAAGCCAGTCGGTCAATTCCTGTAGCCAATAAATCAAGACTCAGTTGATCAAAAAACAACAGACCCTTTACTTATGGAAAAACAAGGAGGAGGAAACATTAGGAAGAATTATTATTTGATTTTATTGATTTTATTAACACAATGAAACAAAAAAAATAAACTTAAGGGGGAAAAGCAGTGTAAATGGTGACCTAAAGGAGTTTAGTTTTGGAAATTCCCTCTGCAAATGTCTGTATTGATAGGTAAGTCTTCAACTGCTGTTTAAAATAAGGCTGTAAGACAGGAAGACAAGTTTTCTTTGGGAGAAAGTTTCTCAGCCAGGGCACTGCCATAAGGGCTTTATTCCTGGTCTGTGTGATCCAGGGCAGACCAAATTTTGGGACCCTAAAGAAATCCTCTTCAGGATCCAATCTGAGTCAGTCACTGGGACGAAAGGTTTATTCTTCCAACTGTTCTTCCAACTGTTTAGAACTTCTCTCTCTCCAGATTATGCAGTGGGTTGTTCTATGTGTTGAATTTATATGGTTGCTGGTTGTGTGTAGCTTTCAGTTGTAAATTAGGCTGTTAGTGGTTGACTAGTTAATTGTTGTTTCCTTCTGCCACTGCGCCCTTGGATCCTAAGTATCTGATAGGCTGGTGCTAAGTCAGCACTCCTATTGACTGACAAGGGGCGCGTTTCCCAGGCTTCAATCATTTCTCCGGCTATTTTTGTCCCTGCTCAACCAACAATCATAGTAGCTGCAAAATTAAATGCATGTCCTTATTCCAGTATCCCGGGACACATATATTTACATTCATGAGGTCCTCTTCAGTTGGTCTTACTGGATGGCATTGGGAGAGGTAACCTGGTTATAAGTACCAAGACCCTATATGCTTTAATGCAGTATGTCAATGTTAGCATCTTAACTTGAGCTCATGAGTAACTATAGTAATGCATGACTTTTAGAACAGGTTCTGTGTGATTCTATTTCACATCCTCAATATTCAAACAGACGTGCACTTTGTTTTTCAGTTTCTGGACCATTTTTCAAAGAATTTCACATAAAGTACATTGCAGTAATCCAATTATTAAAGTATTAAGGTATGAATTGCTGAAGCTAGCCATGCCAGTTTAAGATATCCAGTCCTCACCTGCTCAAAACTTGGTCAACATTTTCTTGTTACCAAGGCAACCTATATATCAATAATACACCTGCTCCTTAAGTGAAAATGTTATCTACAATGTGCCATCTTCCTAATTCCCAGGCCTGAGAACCACCCATCTATCTATGCCTCCACTGCTTCAGTTCTTTTGAAATTTCTAAGCAACTTTTAAGCATAATTTATCTATTGATTCAATTTTATGCCGTCCAACTCTCAACCACGATAGGTGGCTCTAGGTGGCTCATAATACACCAAAATAATATCAGAACAATAATATCATAATAACAGGGACTAACTACAGGCTTGGACAAAGAAGAAAAAAAGAGCAAACTGGCAAACCCCTCCCCCCAAAACAGCAACTGACATCCAATCCAAGGTTCATCAATCCCCCTAACACAAGGGCTAGGAGAACAGCCAGGCCTTTAAGGCTTTCTGGAATGAAAAAGCAGGGGATTCAGATCTCGGGGAGAACTTCATTCCAGAGGACAGGTGCTGCAACAGGGAAGGGTCTTTTGTCATCTTTGACTGATAACTCAAGGGTATTCCTAGAGAATAGTTCCATTATTAAAGCAGTTCTGGTGGCGAATTCTTCTGCAGCATAATAAGCCTGCCTAACAGAAAAATAAATTTGATGCAAAAGTTCTTTAAAACAGCCTGGAAACTGCAAAAAAGGACCAAATGGGATAACTGAATTGGTGAGTAATGTGTTTATAGAGTGCCACATCAGTCCCATGTCGAAACAGCTGCAGATTGCAAGTTACTAACGGACCCAAACCAAGGTGCTCCCTAAACATATTAAAACCTTATACAGGGAGTCCTTGACTTAACGACTATATTTGGGATAATACTTTCATAGATCAGCAAGGAGGTTGTTCAGCGAGTCATGCCTGAATTTACATCCTTTTTGGCCATGGTTGCTAAGCAAATTGCTACAGTGGTTCAGCGAATCACAGAGTTGTGAAGCAAATCCAGCTTTCCCCATTGACTTTAGACTAGAAAAACAGAGTTGGAAGGGACCTTGGAGGTCTTCTAGTCCACCCCCCCGGCTCAGGCAGGAAACCTTACACCATTTAAGACAAATGGTTGTCCAATCTCTTCTTAAAAACTCCCAGTGTTGGAGCACCCACAACTTCTGGAGGCAAGTTGTTCCACTGATTGTTTTAACTGTCAGGAAATTCCTCCTTAGTTCTAAGTTGCTTCTCTCCTTGATTAGTTTCCATCCATTGCTTCTTGTCCTGTCCATCAGGTGCTTTGGAGAATAGCTTGACTCCCTCTTCACTGTGGCAGCCCCTCAGATATTGCTACACTGCTATCATGTCCTTCTTTTCATTAAACTAGACATACCCAATTCCAGCAGCCGTCATGGCACTGGACTGTGACATGTCCTTGTGTCACAAAATCACAAATGATGATTCCATGACCCTGGGACACCGCAGCCATTGTAAAATACATGCCGGTTGACAAGTACCCAATTTTTTTACCACAATACTAGGGTGGTTAATGATCATAAGTGCAAGGGCTCAGTGCCATTGTAACTTTGGACAGCTGCTAAATGAACGGATGTAAAGCGAGGACTACCAAACACTATGGCTTAATGCTGAGTTGCAGGACTTCCTCCCGCCATCCAAACTATCGGTGCTGTTACATTTTTTCACCTTTTTTCCCTTGGAACTAAACTTGGGGACCCCTCCCAATCTTTTTTCTACAATTTAAGATGACACTAAAAAATAAACCCATGTCTTTTCCTTTGGAGTTTATTTATGCTGCTGGGGTTTCAATATCGTTACTGTTTTAAATGCCTTTTTTAAAAATGGAATTTTGGGTGTTACAAGCCATTTAGAGCTAAGCAATAAGAGAAGGAAACATAGATATTTCAAATAAACGTAAAGTGTTAGTTAATAAACACACAACACGCATACACAACCAAGAAATTTGTAGATACTAGTTGTGTGCATAAAAACAAAGCAGTTATTCTCAGATGCCTGACATCTTTCCACAGTATATTTCAAGGTATTAAAAGAAATGAAGAGTGTAATCATATGTGAGCATTGAAATATAGCATGAAGGAAGGAGTAAAGTACAATTTCTTACTAAGTGCTTAATGTTTGGGAGTTGGAGGAATAAGGAACATTAAAATGTTTGATAAATCAATTTATAAGTTCATCATCATACAGTCCTAACTGCAGCACAAACAAGCATGGTGTTCCGACCCAACTCCCCAAACATGACAAACCCTCTGAAGTGAACTCAAAGATTCCTTTATTAGGAATGCCAGCAGTCCCAGCAAAACGTTTCTCTCTCAAAGCAGGCTAACAAGTCCATCCATTCAAAAGATAAATAGTTGTCTGCCACACCTATTCATCTCCGCCCCCTGCCTTTTATCTCCAGAGCTAGGGTGGGTGTTAGGAATGTGTACACCAATTAGTTGGGTTGACAATACATAAACCAACAATGTATGTTTGTAGCTTTAAGACAAAATCACTGTATTGATTTATACTATATTCTGATTGGTTGATTATACTGCAAATTACCATAAGAGGGAGCTAGAGATCATAGCTTGCTCTCTCTGACATTCTGTCTCTCTGACATTCTGTTACTGTCTAAGGTTCTCTGTTGTACTTATGCTGTGCTTATGTATTTTGATATTTTTGTTTACTGTAAATGACAAAGGCAACTGGTAAGAAGACTTTGTAATTGGATATTCTTTGAACTGTTAAATGTATATGACCTGGACTGTTTATTGGACTGTGCTATTTCTTAAAGTAAACTTTAACTCCATTTAGTGTATCTGTGTGTGGCCGGATAATTATTCATAACTATTTTCATAAACGTTTCCTTGTGCATATCCTTGTTACTCAAGGGTTATTCTGTACATATCATAACAGTGGGGCTTCACTAGCAGTGGTGGCTCTTCCGTCCCAAGGATCGGGCCATAGATTTCCACTGCTCTTCTCTCCTCTGCCTTCTGCACATCCACGCATCAGGCACTGGACCCAGGTGTTCCTCCTCTTCCTCATCAGCCAACTCCAGAACTGGAGGCTGTTGACTCTCCGGCTGAGGGCTGATAGACAGCCCAGGCTCCGCCTCTCTCTCTCTCTCTCTCTCTCTCTCTCTCTCCCTCTCCCAGCTTCATTCCCTCTTCCCCCTCAGGAGGTCTCAGATTGCCCTGATGCTGACCCTGATTCCCATGCCTCCTCCTCCTCTGATTCGGCTGCTGGAGGGGCCAGTGGCTGAATAAGCCACAACACATTGTCTCAATTCCTGTTGACTACCGCATAGGTAGTCCTCACCGAATGAGTGCTTGAAGTTACAATGCACTAAAACAAGAGTGACTTACAACCAGTCTTCATGCTTACAAGTGTCGCAGCTTCCCGGTGGCCACGTGATCAAAATTCAGGTTGTGATTTGCTTAACAACTTTGGAAAAAAAAAAGTGCTAAAATCAGGCGCAACTCACTTAACAAACTGCTTTACTTGGCTATGCAAATTCTGGTCCCAACTAGTGGTGGTATTCTACCAGTTTGGCACGGTTCTGGCGAGCCAGTAGCAACGTTGAGCAACGGAGACCGAACCGCTTCTCTCCGCCGCTCTGCTATTGGGCCCACCCACCCTCCTGGGCTCCCATACTCACCTTTATCCTCTGAATTTGAAGCTCGGCTGCTTTGCGCAGCACAGAAGAGTGCCGCACAGCAGCTGCTGAAGCAACCAGGATCGTGCAGGCTTGCAGGAGGTGAGTTAGAACGCCTCTGCGCCTGCAGAACTAGATCTGTGTTTAAAAATAGGTCGTCTATCTCTCCCTTAACAGTATCCTAATCATGTCCCTAAGTACAACTGCTAACTATCCATTGCTACTTCTGTGACTATTAAAGGTTTTCCACTGCTTTCACCACTAGGATCTCAAGTAGTTAGCTTTACTTTTTCTACTTATTACTTTGGCATTTAAGGCACACTATTTTATCTATGAGTAGTCCTTGACTTAGGACCCAGGACCATAATTGAACCCAAAATTACAGTTGTATGTAATTCCGGTCATTAAGCAGGTAACCATGTGACTGCATCCAATTTTACCATTCTTTTCGTGGTGGCTGTTAAGCAATATTAAGCAAATATTAAGCAAATATTAAGCAAATATTAAGCAAAT
>NW_020769316.1:6239813-6303837 GCF_900518735.1 Pseudonaja textilis | reverse complement strand
AATATTAAGCAAATATTAAGCAAATATTAAGCAAATATTAAGCAAATATTAAGCAAATATTAAGCAAATATTAAGCAAATATTAAGCAAATATTAAGCAAATATTAAGCAAATTGTCCCCAATGAGCTTTATTTTTATTTTATTTTTTGGTGAAAACTGGAAGCAAACACTAGTTTCCAGCAAAAAAAAAAAAAAAACCATTGTAAATTGAGGTCATATGGCCATGCAAATAGCCATATATGTGGACTGGTTGCCAAATGCTCAAAATGCAATCACGTGACCAGGGGTTGAAGAGGTTGAAGAGGGGATCAACCTATTCTCCAAAACGCCTGAAGGCAGGACAAGGATGGAAACTCATCAAGGAGAGAAGCAACCTAGAACTAAGGAAAATTTCCTGACAGTTTGAACAATTAAGCAATCAACCTGCCTCCAGAACTTGTGGGTGCTCCAACACAGAAGGTTTTAAGAAGAGATTGGACAGCCATTTGCCTGAAGTGGTATAGTTTCCTACCTGAGCAGAAGGTTGGACAAGAACAGGGGTCGCCAACCTTTTGGACCTCAGGGGCCACCAAACTCATAATTTTAAATCCCGTGGACCAGAGACCCTGGGAAAATCCCCCAAAAAGTCTGCAGGAAAATTCCCCACCCCGTTTTCCTACCGATCAATTATTCTTTATTTGGGATTGCAGGATACCGTCTCTAGCTCTGTTCTCAGAGCAGGAGGGGCGGGGGAGAGAGAAAGAAAGACTTTTGGCTTCATGCAAGGAAAGCAGCAGAAGCAGCAGAGGTCTTTCTTTCTCTCCCCCAAATTCCGCCAGAAATGAGTTTTTGTGAGACTTGTCGCACTGGTACAGCCTCTTGGAGCAGGATGCCTTGCAGGGTCCCAAATTCTCATTTCTGGCAGAGTTTGGGGGAGAGAAAGAAAGACTTTTGCTGCTTTCCTTGCGTGCAGCCAAAAGGAGAAGAAGAAATAAGCAGAAAGAGCAGCCCGGTGGCCAGGCGAGGCATGTGGGACGAGTGGGGCAAGTTCCCCCCCTCTGCCCTTTCTCCCCCCACTACCTCATGTTGTTCGCAATACAAGCAATGCAAGCCTTGTGTTCCCGTGAGCCATCTGGGTGGCACTGGCATAGCCTTGTGCTCCCGCACAGCCTGGATTAATTGCTTTGGGGGGGTGTTTTGGGGGTGACATTTCTCTGCGGACCACCAAAATTTTCTCACGGACCACCAGTGCTTCCTGGCCCACTGGTTGGCGACCACTGGATTAGAAAACCTCTAAGGTCCTTTCTAACTCAGTTATCCTGCCTGCTTCCCCTTAGTGAAACTTAAGAATAGAGTCAGGTTAGAGGTCAAAAAGACATCTCTTGTGATATGGGTTCCCCTTTCCCCTCGTTTTTCCCCAGTCCAATTCATACATCTGATCTCTGTTTTTGGGTTTGTCCTACCCCAATTTTTCATCTCCATACAAATCAAAAATCTTTATAGATGCAAACATATTTCACGTGCTAGGAAGTGCCCACCAGTAAGGTAATAGAATTAAGAACTCTGGATTTAAGTAGGTCTGCTGTAGCTTGAAAACGAGTTTGTAACTTCAAATCCAGGATCATAAATAGCCATGAAAGTGGTCTGTCATAATTTCAAACGTAACATGTAAGCAAAGGACTACCTGTATTCCATTTCTTCTCTGTGAGGCCCACAAGCTCATTTCCAGGTGCTACTAGGAGTAAAACAATTAAAAACTCTCTGCTAGTCCTGCTATTCCTTGCAACTCTGCCCAAAGAACTCATTGTTTCCTCTCACTGTTCCTCTTCTATACCTGTGACTGTCAGCATATTTCTGGACATGGGTCAATGGGCTTTCAAAAGAGCACTAAAGCCACCTTCAGAAACAAAACACCCGATGAGTACTTGATCCATAAAATCTGTTAATCCATTAATTTGACAGGTGGCCAAGTGTGTCATTTCTTGCACAAACACTCACCCAATTCTGCCCCACCCCTGCTAGGGAGAGCGATCAGGGGTGGTTTTCTGTTTGACAGGCAACGATTGATGGCAAAGGAAGCAAAGGATAAGAGATCTGTTTAATCGCTTTTTAAAAAATATCTCACATTAAACAGTAAGGACCGCACTAGTTTCCATCTATTTATTGTGCTCAGCAATTGGGGGACAAATTTTCGGTTGACATTCTTTTCTGCTAGTTCAAGGTTTGGTGCAGAGGTGGCATTCAGCAGGTTCTGACCAGTTCTGGAGAACCGGTAGCGGAAATTTTGAGTAGTTCGGAGAACCGGCAAATCCCACCTCTGACTGGAGATTTTACAGTATCCTTCCCCTGCCATGGCCACCAAGCCACACCCACAGAACCGGTAGTAAAAAAAATTGAATCCCACCACTGATTTGGTGGATTTTAATGTATCCACCAGTAACTGCCAAACTTAATTTACAGGCTAAATCCCTAAAAATATTCTGAAATGTTTTGACCTATTTTTGTAACTCCATTGTATTTAAAAAAATTGTAAAGGTAAAGGTTCCCCTCGTACATACGTGCTAGTCATTTCCGTCTCTAGGGGACGGTGCTCATCTCCATTACAAAGCTGAAGAGCTGGCACTGTCCGAAGACATCTCCATGGTCATGTGGCCGGCATAACTAAACGCCGAAGGCGCATGGAACACTATTACCTTCCCACCAAAGGGGTCCCTATTTTTCTACTTGCATTTTTACATGCTTTTGAATTGCTAGGTTGGCAGAAGCTGGGACAAGTAACGGGAGCTAATTCTGTTACTCAGTGCTAGGGATTCAAACTGTCGAACTGCCAACCTTTCTGATCGACAAGCTCAGCGTCTTAGCTACTGAGCCACCACTTCCCCCTAAAAAAGTTGTGTTACTGGTCAAAATCCTTACTGTAGGTTTTCTTAGCACTACAATTCATCTTCCTATTCATCAATGCTCAGCTTTGTCCTTTCTTGACAAGTCTCAAATTTGATCAGGTATTTATTTTTTTACGTTCCCTTCTGATAGAATAAAGAAATTCTCCCTAATTGAGAAGTAAACAGATCCAATGATAGACCTCTGTTTTCATGGGCAAAATCCCAGCTCAAAATCCCAGTGATTCAGAAAGACCTACAACCTAACACCCACAAGAAGATCCTAAAAAACACTTTAACCTTGTGTAGTGAAATTTCGGTTTCAGATATACCACCCATGTTTCAAATTGAAATCCATTGTTTGTTTGTTTTAAATACACTTTATTGATTTTACAATTAAAACAAACCAACAACACATACATAAATGAAAGAGAGAAAAAGAAAACAAGAAAAAAAGAATAGAAAGAAAAAGATAGAAAACAATTAAAAACATTTTCATCTTCAACAGTTTGTGAGACCTCCTTTTTATCCTTATTTTATGCCATATACACAATTAATCCTTACATATATCTGTATATCACTACTATGATTCTATCATATCTTCTTTTGCCTTTTAGTGTGAAATCTATCTTTGGTCTATCCATTTGTACCAGCAGTTCCAGCTGTCGTAATATATTGACGTGTCTTTATCTTTTAATGCCAAGGTTAATTTGTCCATTTCTGCAAAACTTGAAGTTTTTTGAATAATCATTTCCTCTGATGGAACATGTTTGGCTGTTTCCAAACATTGTGCAAAATCCAATCTGCCCGCTGTCAAAATTTGTATTATGATATATTTCACTTTTTTGGGTAGTCCTTTATCAAAGATCCCTAATAGAAAGGATTCTGGTTTAAATTCGATCTGTTCTCTTGTCATTTCCTCCAGCCAATTTCTAATTTTCTGCCAATATTTTGAGCTTATGTACAAGACCATTGTTTGTCTGGTTTTTTATTTTTTGAAATCCATTGGTTTTTAGAGCAAAACTAAACATAGTTTCATTTAATTCTCTAGAAGAGTGTGTTTTATCTAAATCAGGGGTGTCAAATTCAAGGCCCATGGGATGGATACGGCCCGCAGGGTGCTTAGATCTGGCTTGCAGTGCCTCTACCAGCGAAAATGGAACTCAGGAGTGCCACCTGCAGAAGAATTCCATTTTCACTGGCAGAGGGTTGCAGGAAGCCATCGCAGCTGAAAACGGAGCTCGGGAGCCCATTTCTGTTGGCAGAACACTTGGGCCATCATCACAGGCGCCCCAGACAGCGGTGACATCGAGCTGGCCACACCCATCTTGGCCACACCCACTCTGGCCATGCTCCTCCCCTAGGTCAAACACAACCCTGATGTGCCCTTCAATGAAATTGAGTTTGATACCCCTGATCTAACAGCGGTGCCCAACTTTTCCAGCTTGGTAATCTGGCCTGGCACGGTGGGGGGCTTGTGAGTAGCAGGTGCGCAGGCACATACACAGCGGGCATGCATGCCCTCCACTTGTGTGGATGGAGCTTTGCATGCACAAGGGTGCTTGCGCTCATGTGTGAAGCTCCACTTACACAAGTGAAAGGTGTTTGAACAGAGGGCACTTGTGGTTGCACACAAAGTTCCATTTGAGCGAGCGCAAGTGCGCTCTGCTCAGGTGAGTCGGAGCTTTGCACATGAATGCAAGCACCCTCCGCATGGGTTTCATATGCACACATGCTTACCCACCGCTCACATGAGTGGAGCTTTACATGTGTGCATTTGGCTAACTCTCCCGCAGCCTGATTTTGAACAGGCCATGGCCCAGGGATTGGAGACTCCTGATCTAAAGTAATGCCTCTGTATATATTTTATCACTTGGATAAATATATATTGTGATGAGCTGTTTATGCATTTAGATGCACTTTACTGGCCTATAACGTATCATAGAAATGTGTATTAATGCAGGTAGTCCTTGACGTACGACCATTCCTTTAACAACCGCTTGATGCAGTGATGGGATTCAAAATTTTTTACTGCTGGTTCTGTGGGCGTGGCTTGGTGGGCATGGCTTGATGGGCGTAGCAGGGGAAGGATACTGCAAAATCTCCATTCCCTCCCCACCCCGCTAACCTGCTTTCCAGCTCCGTTCTCCTGTGCAGGGCAACAAAAGAAGACCCAGCCAATCAGCTGGGACCTGGGAGGCAGAGAATAGATGGGGGCAGGCCAGTCAGAGGTGGTATTTGCCGGTTCTCCGAACTACTCAAAATTTCCACTACCGGTTCTCCAGAACTGGTCCGAACCTGCTGAATACCACCTCTGGCTAGATGTTACAGCTACATTGAGAAACTTATAGCTGGTCTAACTCAAAACCACCACAGCATTCCCACAGTCAGGTGATCATGATTCAGGTGCTTGGCAACCATCACACATTTATGATGATCACAGCCTCCTGCAGTCACTTGATAGCCATTTGTGATTTTTCCAGCTAGTTTCTGACCAGCAAAGCGAATGAGGAAGCCAGCAGGGAAGGCTGAAAGTTACATCACACTTAACAACCGTGGCAAAAAAGGTAATAAAATGGGAGATGGTTTTGTGCTGCCTCACTTAATGGCGAATTTTCCAGTCCCTATTATGGTCATATGTCAACAACTACTTGTAGACAATTTTAGTCGACTAAAACGGAGAGAAGAAATATAAGCTTCTTTTTTTATGTGTCATAACAAATTCGGAGAACATTCAAAGTGCCAACATGGCTGTTCATAGTGATGATTACAGCCGGAGGCCTAGTTTTCTAATTAAGCTGTATCAGAGAACATAAAATAAAATTATTTTACTTATTAAGATTTCTTTCACTCCTTTTGTTCAGTGTGTGTGTGTGTGTGTGTGTGTGTGTGTGTATGTACATATACATGTATATTTATATATGTATGTATGTGTATGTATATGTGTGTGTGTGTGTTATGTATATAATTATACACCACAGTACAAGTAGCTCTAAAATCAAGTTGTCAACTTTGAATCAAAGGCAGAAGCCATTTTTCTATTCCTCAGAGTGAGGAGGGGGAAAAGGAGAGTGGAATGCTTTGCTAGACACAACACAGATCTTTCTTGTTGGAACCAAGGTCATCTCTGCAAGTGATGGATAGAACCGTGGAGGAGTGCCTGGAAAGCCCACCCATTAACCTAATTGGCCAACGTGACTTGAGACAGTTGGGGAGGGAGTTATTTCTTATTTTAATTATTCTGAAACCATGGGAAACATTTATAATTTGTTTGCATTTGATAGTGCCAATATGATGTATCCAATAAAGAAGTTCTTAGAGAAGGTCTGTAGCCTCAGAGTTCGGATTTGCTTGGTTCATTAGTCGGAACTTAGCTACGCTTCAATCAAATCCAGTGTGACTATTGTCCCCCTTCTACAATGTGATTGGGGCCTGGGTGAGACAAAGGAGCTTGTTCGGGGAATGAAATCATGAACTATGTCCTCAGACATGTATATTTGCAATAGCAGCTGCGAATATCTGTAGCTCAGGTGTAGGGTGAGGATAAAGTCCATTCTCCAAGCTTGTGGGTTGGTTTCCAAACAAGCAATTCCCTCAACAGACACATTGATCTACAACCAGCCTACAAACCCATCAGAATCCAAATCCTTTTGTTCAAAGCCAACCCAGAGACAGCATTGATCCACAACCACCCACGCAATTTCCCCACCACCACCAGTTCACCTCCCCAGGTCCCTGACCTTATGTAACCTCCCCATCACAAGACTCTCATTGATGACTCACAGCTGACCCATCACAGGACCCTCGCTTGACATATCTACACCTGAAGCTCCTATAAACAGAAGAGCATTGACATTCCCTAATCTCTGCTGAATATGTTACCATACCTGTCATGTTCCCATTGGAGTATGAATCAGAGGAGAAAGATGAACAACTGACAGGGAGTGAGAGAGTGGCTCCGTTGGCTGTGGAGGAAACTGGGGAAGGGCAAAGTCAAGCTGGGCAGAGCAAGAAAGAGGTAGAACAAGGGAGAGGGAGTTCAAAGGAAAACCAAGGCCCACCCCCTCTTCATCCTAGGGCACGCAGGGAAGAATGGAGAAGAGATCAATATGGGTTGCATGGCTTAAGAGGGAGGAAAGGGCCCTGATTCCCTTCACAAGGTGCACCTGGGGAGGATGTTCAAAGGAGAGGCAGGTGGGTGGGGCAGTTGTCGGGAACAAACATTGAGTTTATTTTGTGTTGGCTGCAGTTATCTGTGTTACTGGCATCCTCTCAACTGGTTTGATTTACTGCCGTGTTACTTCAATTCTGGAACTCCTTATCTTGCCCTGCCGGATTTATTATCTTATCTTGCCTTGTGGGATTTATAGTTTAAAGTTTTCAGTTTACAACGTTTGAATTGGAATATTTGCAGCCAAAGACTGTTTCAGGTTTGGGGGAGAGTTTTTCTCCAGACCGGAAGGTAACCAGAACATTGGGGGCAAAATTGGAACTAATAAAGGGACCCATTCACTGTGTTGCCTTTGTGCCATGCCCTGGGTCATCACAGCATCTAGCCTCATAGTGAAACATTTGGAAAACCAAACCACAAGCTCAGAGAATGAACCTTTACTCTCAGATATGTCCAGAAGGGTCACCGAGGCCATGATGAATACCCCAGACTAACACCGATCACATCTGCCAACCTACAGCGTGGCAGATTATAGTCTATTCCTTCAACATATCAAAACAACCTCAAAATCAGCCCTCATTCTGTGATGGCTCAAGTCAATGGCAACTACCCATGGCAGCAGGAACACCAGCTTGAAGGCAGAAGGTGCTACCCAGTTGGCAAAGGAAAGTTCAAGACTTTATTGGTTGAAAACATGTGGAAGAGACCTTCATCCTGCAGTGGTCAGACGATAGTTAAAATGGTGACCATTGACATTTTCCTTTCAAAGCATACAATATAGGACCTCTTGCTGTAACAGATTTGCTATCTGCTCACTTCTGAGTATAAAGGTAAAGGTTCCCCTCACACATACGTACTAGTCATTCCCGATTCTAAGGGGCAGTGCAGTGTTCATCTGTTACAAAGCCGAAGAGAGCCAGCACTGTCCGAAGACGTCTCCGTGGTCATGTGGCCAGCATGACTAAATGCCGAAGGCGCACGGAACGCTGTTACCTTCCCACCAAAGTTGTCTCTATTTTTCTACTTGCATTTTTACATGCTTTCGAATTGCTAGGCTGGCAGAAGCTGGGACAAGTAACGGGAGCTCACTCTGTACATGGCGCTAGGGTTCCGAACCGTTGAACTGCCGACCTTTCGATCGACAAGCTCAGCTTCTTAGCCATTGAGCCACTGCGTCCCAATTCTGAGTAGAGTCATTGATTTAAACCCCATGAACAAGATGGTCTGGACAGCTGGTTGACAGGGAAGGACAATTTCAAGACAGTATTTCCTCTTTACGTGTTTTACACTATTTGAGCAATTGATCCACCTTCTATTGCATGGTGCATTTAACTTGGATCGGTTGAACAGCATCAGTAGCTTGAGAGGCACCCTAATTTTTTGAATACAGGTAAATCCTTGACTTATGACCAATCATTTAGCATATGATGTCACAATAGATCCCTCAAAAGCTACTTACAACTTAGTTTCAAAGTTCCGACATCCAGCTCTTCCACTCCTTGTTGTCAGACGACTGGATTTTGGGCATTCGGCAACCAGCCCTCATTTATGGCCGTTTGCAACGCTCTATGGTCACGTGACCATTACAGGTAGTCCTCAGGTTACCACCACTACTGAGCCCAACATTTATGCTGCTAAGTGAGAAGTTTGTTAAGTATGTTTTGCCCCAGTTTACAACTTTTCTTGTTAACTGAGCCACTGCAATTGTTAAATTAGTCACATGGTTGTTAAGTGAATCAGGGTTCTGCACTGACTTTACATGTCAGTAGGGTTGTAAAAAGTGATCACGTGTCCCTGGGGCACTGCCAAAAGTCACAAATGTGAGTCAGTTGTCAAGCATTCAAATGTAAATCATGTCACCATGGCGATGCTGCAATGGTCTTAACTGTGAAAAACGATCGTAAGTCCCTTTTTCAGTGCTGTTGTAACTTCCAACAGTCACTAAGTGAACTGTTGTAAGTTGAGGACTACCTGTATTTACAATATTTGAACCAAAAATCTGTGTTTACTTCTGGTTTTCAGCAAAAGACACCCTGTAGTGAATGATGGGTTTGCTTAATAACACCACAAAAGTAAAATAGAGTCCGGTGACATAACGACTTGCTTCACAGCCATCATGACTTACAACCATACTGGCAGGGCTCCATGGCAGTTATAATTCAAGGACTAAATGTCTGTGGAGATTCTCAGTCATCCAGGTCAATGTTGTCTTGAAGGTGTTTTTTCAAAAGGCAACTGGATTGTGATGACCCAGGGTGGGATTACAAAATAAACACAGTCACAAAAACCTAGTGAACCCCTTTTTATTCCTTCACTTTGCTTCCAAGCTCCAAATATCCTTGACGGAAGACAAAAAGACTCCCACATAAACAGTTACAAGAAGGAAAAAAGCAACATAAACCAGGCAAGATAAGGGATGGAGGATGTTCACAGATAACAGAACACACACTGGGAAGGATGGCCAAACTCAGAGAGGAACCATAAACCAGAGATAATTCCACACTTTGTTTCCATCATTCACCGGTACGCATGTCTGACCTCTTATTTAGTTGTCCCGGCTGTAGCCCATAAAGAGGATCAAGATTGAAGTCACCCCCCAAAAAATAAAAGTGCGTGGGCAGGATGCTGCCCATGTTAGTAGTGTATTTAGCTTGTTTGCATGTTCGATGTCATCATCAGGGGCTCTGTAACATAGTAAGAACCGAAATGTGATATTTAAGGACTGTTCACAGACGATGGTCTCAGGAAGAGCAAGCTCCTGGGTTACTTGGATGTTTTTTTTAGATGTAGGGACTTTTTACAGAAGATAGCAACACCACCTCCTCTACGGATTTCACGATCTGATCAGTAAACATGATAGTCTCTTACTGTGGTAATGGAGTCAGGGAGAGATGCCTTGAGCCATGTTTCACAGATAAATATGATGTCGAATTTAGCTGTATTTAGTAAGAGGAGAAATTCAGGTATTTTATTTACAAGGCTTCTTGAATTGAGTAGCTTGCATTTAAGGCCAGCAGTAGTTGGAATAGAGGTAGTTAGGGGCGTGCGTGCCTAGTTTTGAGTGATGTTGGATTGGATGGGGTGGGGCTGGATGCGTTTTCTTCTTTCATGACCAAAGTAATATATATGTCTATGGATTTCAATTGTAATTTTTATTTATTATTTATTTATGGAATTTATATTGCCGCCTATTTGCACATGGCGACTCAAGGCGGCTTACAGAATATATGTGATGACCCAGAGTGGGATACAAAACAAACACAGTCACAGAAAACAGGTGAAGCCCCTTTTATTCCTTTACTTTGCTGCCAAGCTCTGAATATTCTTGACGGAAGACAAAAAACTTCCACACAAGCTTTTACAAGAAGGAAAAAAGCAACACCAAACCAAGCAAGATAAGGGCTGGAGGACGTCCACAGATAACACACACTGTGAAGGACGCCAAACTCAGTGAGGAACCATAAACTAGAGATATTTCCATGCTTTGTTTCCAGTGTTCGCCGGTACATAAGTCTGTCCTCTTATTCAGTTGTCCCGGCTGTAGCCCATAAAGAGGATCAAGCCCTCTCCTCCTGAGTAGACCACATCTCCCCCTTATCCTCTCCTCCCTGCGTGCCTTAGGATGGATAGGGGATGGGCCTGGGTCCTCCTTTGACTGCTCAACCGGCCTCTGCCCTTCCCCAGCCTCCTCCACAACCTCCGGCACCACACTTCCACTCCCTGTTGGCTGTTCCTCCTCTCCCTCAGAGTCAGTCTCCACCAGGGGCATGACAGGGATTTGCTTAAGTTTTCCCTTGAAGACGATTAGCTTTTCATCCAAGAAACTTCATCAGGTCTGACCGGATGATGCGGGGAGCGGGGAGAATGGAAGAATTAGTTCTGAGGGGTTCTTCCCTCCATCCCCCTCACCATCTAGTCAGAACTGATGAAGCAAAATGTCTTCAAGGAAAAATGAAGAAAGTACAGTTGCTTTTTGAAAAAGCACCTCTGAGACAACCTAATACAACTACTGTAGCATTTGAAATGGCTATACATTCTTCCTTTCCTAGGCTGGCTGCAAATTGTTATTGTGAGCCACCCAGTCAGAAATTGTTTGGCAGCATATATGTTTAATAAATCTGAAATATCCAGCAGAAATACCTGGAATTAGCAGAAATGCCCCGTTTAAATGGCTGCTTCTAAAACATATCTTTATAATATTAACATACCCATAAACCCTAAATACAGTCATTGCACACAAACTCACAATCCCGTCACATAATATGTTTGCAATAGTAATGAATAGCTGTAGCTCAGGTATAGGATGAGGGTGAAGGGTATCCATCTCCATTTAGAAACCTCATATATTTTTAAAAACCTCAACTAAAGCCAACATTGCCCAGAAAACATGTAAAAAAAAATCCTAACTGCAATAATCCTTACCACTTTGTTTTAATCAGGAAGAAAGAAAATAATGGACATATGGAATAAATTCAAGAAAATGAGCAGAATTATGTAAACATACAGGTCTCATTATACACGTTTACCATGCAATCCCATGATTAAAACCAGAGCTGTGATTCCAAAACTAACCACCCAGGATAACTAGGGTAAAAGTAGTTTGGCTTAATGGTTAAGGCACCAGACTAGAAGCAAGAGACTGTGAGTTCAAATCCCACCTTAGCTGTGAAAGTTACTGGATGATCTTGAGACAGTCACATACTCTCTCAGTCCAACTGTCTCACAGGATTGCTGTTGTGGGGAAAGTCGGAGAGGAGTGGTGTGTTGGATATGTTAGCCATCTTATTGGTAAAATTATTATTTTTACAAATAATAAAGGCGGGAAATAAATAAAAACTAAATGACAGTTTATGAATTAATACAGTTGCATGGATTTGCAAAGTATACAGGTAGTCCTCAATTTATACCCACAACTGAGCTCAAAATTTCTGCTGTTAAGCAAAACATTTGTTAAGTGAAGTTTGACCCATTTTACGACCTTTCTTGTCACAGTTGTCAAGTGAATCACCGCAATTGTTAAAATTATTAAGTAAATCTGGCTTCCACACTGCCTTTTCTTGTCAGAAGGTCACAAAAGGGGATCACACAACCCCAGGACACTGCAACTGTCATAAATATGAGTCGGTTGCCAAGTCAATTGATCATGTGAACATGGAGACCCTGCAATGGTTGTAAGTCTGAAAAACAGGCATAAGTCACTTTTTTCAGTGCCATTGTAACATAGAATGGTCACTAAATAAACTATTGTAAGTTGAGGACTTCCTGTACTGATTATGGGCATAGAAACTAGCCAATTAGCCACTAGCGTAGTGTGAATTCAGCTTATAAGAAGCTTACGTACCAGCCAACGAAAGTAAGGCAGCCAATAATCAAATTCCTTCAGTAGACAAATTATTTGTCTTGAAAAACTCCAGATGACCATTAGGAGATAGCAAAGGCCACCTTTTTCGTGTCCCCACCCAAGGGTGGGATTCTACCAGTTTGCACCTATTCGCTAGAACCGGTTGTTAACATTCTAAGCAGTTCAGAGAACCAGTTGTTAGAAGAAATTACTGGCCTAATCCTGTAAGAAAGGCAGGAAGGAAACATTCTGGTGTTGCTTACAGAAACTGCCTTTCCGTTAACCCTTATTACATTCTTGACAGGACTAGACTTCCTGTCTCAGGGACTTCTCTGGGGTTTTTTTTCCCCTCCTTTGCTGGTACTTTACTTGTGTGGAGTGACCATTCAAAGTTACAATGGCACTGAAAAAAGTGACTTATGACTGTTTTTCACACTTACGACTGTTGCAGCGTCCCCACAGTCATGAGAGGCCAGGCGAGGAGATGCGTGCCTCAATGTGAGTGATATTGAGTTGGCCACGCCCAGCCAATAACATGACCAAGCCACACCCACCAACTAAGCCACGCCCACAGAACCGGTTGTTAAAAAAATTAAATCCCCCCCCTGCCCCCCTATGGTCATCTGCCTCAGATTTTATAAGCCTACAGTGGATTCTGGCAGTACAGTAAGTCCTTGACTTACAACAGTTCATTTAGTTTTCAATTTAACATTTTTATTGAGTTATGAGGTAAAATAAGATACAAAATACGAAAGTAAATAGGAGAGGAGTGGGAAGGAAGCAAAGTGAGGAAGGGTTAGGAAAAAGGAAAAGAAACTTTGACTTCCAACTTTCCCTGTTGCAGTAAAATAAGGCATTAACATCAAACCACAGCTATTTCTTTTTCCATAATAATATAAACTAGCCATTTCTGTAAGGATCTAATTGGTAAAAACCAAAAACAAAGATTCATTTTTTTTCCACCTCAAGCACAAAGTTCAGAAGCGGTTTCCATGTGGGAATGAAAGCATTTCTGTTCTTTTCTTGAATCAAAATATAGTCAATTTTGCCATTTCAGCCAATTCCATCAGCTTCGTCCCAGGGTAGGAATTGAAGTGTCCTTCCATTTTTGCATTTATAATCATCTTGCTGCACAATGGTTCATTTAGTGACCATCTGAAGTTATAACAGCACTGAAAAAAGTTTTTTGCCTTTATGAATGTTGCAACAGCCCTACGGTCGTATGATCAAACTTTGGATGCTTGGCAACAGACTCGTATTTATGACGGTTGCAAAGTGTTCTGAGGGGTGTCACTTTTTCACCCGACAAGCAAAATCAATGGGGAAGGCAGATTCCCTTAACAGCAGCGTTACCAGCAACTGCAACGATTTGCTTAATGACTGTGGCAAGAAAATGTTGTAAAATGGAGCAAAACTCAGTTAATATGTCACGCTTACCAACAGAAACGTTGGGTTCTGTTGTCGTAAATCGAGGACTACCTATATACCATTAACAGGTCTTCTTCTTTCATGACCAAAGTAATATATATGTCTATGGATTTCAGTTGTGATTTTTATTTATTATTTATTTATGGAATTTATTTTATTTATTTTTATTTTATTTATTTGTCAATTGCTTACAAGATAATAGGTATAAGTAAAAACATCGTTATGAATACATGGATACATATAAGAAAAATAAAAAAATAAAAATAAAACAAATAGGACAGGGACGGTAGGCACATTAGTGCGCTTATGCACGCCCCCTACAGGCCTCTTAGGAAAGGGGTGAGGTCAATAGTAGACAGTCTAAGGTTAAAATTTTGGGGGTTTGGGGAAAAAAAAACAGAGAGTCAGGTAGAGTATTCCAGACATTGACCACTCTGTTGCTGAAGTCGTATTTCCTGCAATCAAGTTGGGTGCGATTAACCTTGAGTTTGTATCTATTGTTTGCTCTTGTGTTGTTATGGTTGAAGCTGAAGTATTCATTGACAGGTAGGACATTGCAATGTATATTTTATATACTATACTTAGATCGGACCGAAAGTGGTGTAGTTCTAGATTTTCTAGGTCTAGAATTTCAAGTCTGGTGGCATAAGGTATTCTGTAATATGTTGTAACGGTCTTCTACAGTATTGCATGCAGAAAATAGAAATTGCCAATCAAGGGATGAAGGGTCGTTGTTTATAAGATCATAGTTGCCTTTTTTGAAGCTATAATTGGGGATTCCGTCGTTGTCATGATTTTTGTGTGGACGTATGTTGAAACAAAAGTCAATCATGTTGTGGTCACTGTTAGAAAAAGGTTCTTTACTTTGTATTGCGTACATTGAATTCAAACTATTGCAGAAGATGAGATTGAGGCAGTTGTTAAGTCTAGTGTTGTTGGTTAATCCTTGTTCCAGTCCCAGATTTGTTACTGCATTGCAGAAGGTTGCATGTATGTGTTCAGTTTTACATTCGTTTAGGGTCCAGTTAATATGAGGTAGATTGAAGTCACCCCCCAAAAAATAAAAGTGCGTGGGCAGGATGCTGCCCATGTTAGTAGTGTATTTAGCTTGTTTGCATGTTCTGTCATAATCAAGGGCTCTGTAACATAGTAAGAATCGAAATGTGATATTTAAGGACAGTTCACAGACGATGGTCTCAGGAAGAGCAAGCTCCTGGGTAACTTGGATGCTTTTTAGATGTAGGGACTTTTTACAGAAGATAGCAACACCATCTCCTCTACAAATTTCACGATCTGATTGGTAAACATGATTGTCTCTTATTGTGGTAGTGGAGTCAGGGAGAGATGCCCTGAGCTATGTTTCACAGACAAATATGATGTAAAATTTAGCCATATTTAGTAAGAGGAGAAATTCAGGTATTTTATTTACAAGGCTTTTTGCATTGAGTAGCTTGCATTTAAGGCCAGCAGTAGTTGGAATAGAGGTAGTTAGAGGTGTGCGTGCCTAGTTTTGAGTGATGTTGGATTGGATGGGGTGGGGTTGGATGCGTTTTCTTCTTTCATGACCAAAGTAATATATATGTCTATGGATTTTAATTGTGATTTTTATTTATTATTTATTTATGGAATTTATATTGCCACCTGTTTGCACATGGCAACTCAAGGCGGCTTGCAGAATATATGTGATGACCCAGGGTGGGATACAAAACAAACACAGTCACAGAAAACAGGTGAAGCCTCTTTTATTCCTTTACTTTGCTACCAAGCTCTGAATATTCTTGACGGAAGACAAAAAACTCCCACACAAGCTTTTACAAGAAGAAGGAAAAAAGCAGCACCAAACCAGGCAAGATAAGGGCTGGAGGACATCCACAGATAACACACTGGGAAGGATGCCAAACTCAAACTTTTTGTTGAGGTCATTAAGTGAATCTTGCATTAAGCAAATCCAGCTTCCCTCATTGACTTTGCTGGTCAGAAGCTGAATGGGAAAATTGCAACTGTGATCACATGACACCAGGATGCTGCTTGCCAAATGACCAAATTGCGATCATATGACTTAACAGATGCTAAGACACTAATAGCTGGACAAATTGTCAAGGACCAATTATAAGTCATTATTTTCACCGCCATCCTAACTTTGAGTGGTCAGTAAAGAAATGGCCATAAGTTGAGGGCCTGTATTTTCCAGCAGAATAACTGTCAGAAGTCCCTAATTCCACCCTTACAGTATGAGGATTTTGGTGACTTCACTGGTCAGATGATCTGCAATAAAGCTACTTCTCATAAAGCAAGATGACAAAAAGAAGATAACTTATACTCACACTCAGGGGTGAGATGCTAGGGGTTCCCAGGGGTTTGGAGAGCCCCTTGCTAAGATTCTGTGCATAGAACCCCCAAATCCCATTCCTGGCTGGTCCCGCCTACCCCGCCCTGGCCCTCCCAGGAGTCCCCAGACAGCCCATTTTGGAGCAGGTAAGTGCAGGATGAAAAACGGGCCTCCCAGAAGTTTGGGAAGGCCAGAAATGGGCCTGTTTCTGGCTTCCAAAGAGCCTCCAGAGCCCAGGGAGGCTGTTTTTGCCCTCCCAGACGCCCGAGGAAAGCCTCCGGAGCCCAAGGGCAAAAACGCCCTCCCCCCCCACCGCTGTGGTGCAGGAGGCTGACTAGGCCACGCCCACCTGGCCTCCACCCACCCAGCAACCGGGCACCCTTCGCTAAAATGTTTGAAGCCCACCCCTGCTTGCATCCCACTAAGTTTTCTGCACGAATTATGGAACAAGTCACAGCCGGTTGTCTTACAACACTTTAGGGTCATAAGCCATCATTTACAAAATATAATGGAATCAGCTGACAGTGTCTGCAAAACCAACCGATGAAAAGAAATATTGGTTTGGTGCGATGTGTGAACCAGGGTTGGAATTCAACCACCTCGGTAGGGACGATTTGAATTGGTAAAAAAAAAATCACCCCTGGTTGCTATTACTATTATGCCAAGTATTCCAAGCCATACCCATAGCCATGCCCACAGAGCCAGTAGGGGAAAATTTTGAATTTCACCCCGGCTGTGAACTTATTCTGGATCCTGACTCTCTATGGAACTTCCCAGACCTTGTTTGGAGATGCTTCAACTCTGGAAAACCTACAACCAATTCTCTCAAGGTGGGGGGGGAGGGGAAAATCCCAGCTTCCTATTTTCTCAAAGCAAGAACAGTGAGGATGTATCTGCTCCCAGAGGTAAGCAATTTCAATCTTCCAGTTTTGCCCTCCTCCTTTAATAATCGTTTACGCTGGCAATCAGACACCAGTTTTTCAAGAATCTAGCTATGGAGTCAAATATGACAAAAATATTCCCGAGCTGTTTTTTTATTAAAGCAAAAGAATGGAGCTTTTATTCCTTGTCTCCTGACAAAAGTCGGCGGCTGTAACATCGCTTGTACAACAGGTAAGCCTATGTTTTTTTTAAGAATGATTGGTATTTAACTTCACCTTTTATACCTTGCCTTTAAAAAAAATGGCTTGATTAATCCATGTAAATATTTAAAAGCAAGACATTAAGATCTAAATTAAATGATTACTTTCACCAATCAAGCCAACAATTGCAGAAATAGCAATAGCAATAGAAGTTAGATTTATTTATATATCGCTTTGCAGTGCTTTTACAGCCCTCTCTAAGCGGTTTATAGAGTCATAGAGTCAGCCTCTTGCCCCCAACAATCTGGGTCCTCATTTTACCCACTTCAGAAGGATGGAAGGCTGAGTCAACCTTGAGCCTGGTGAGATTTGAACTGCCAAATTGCAGGCAGCCTGCAGTACGGCTTTCTAACCACTGTGCAACTGTGGCTCTAGAGATGAGAAAGGTGATCAAACTGTCATCTCTTCGCTGACCAAAATAAACTGACATTGAAATACAAATGTATTTAATTCATGGTCCCTTGTTATACTGACTAGCACTAACAGATCTCCCTTCTAACATGGGTAGTTTGAGTTAAATTTCTTTATGTTCTTTTTTAGCAAGACAGTCAGCGTTGATGATGTTACCTGGTTTAGTGTGCAAGAAAACCACCAAGCTCAGAGGACATCATTTCAACCCTGAGCTACAAATATTCTCCTTTATTGTTCTTTTTCAGTTCAGTTATTTATCACAATACTTCCAATGGTCAGCAATCACAACTGAAGCTCTGCATAAGGAAGATTTTTTTTATTAAAAAATCATTTAATAATGGGCAGAAAGGGGGAACAATGTAATATATGCTGCTATGGGTAATCTATAGCATAAATAACACAATCTGTGTTTATTGTAGTATTTGTTAATAACTGCAATATTAATAATATAAGGCCTAAAAGTCAAATGAATATGTGGGAAATTCAGCTGATGCTTAATAAATGAAAACCCTTATGAATTAAGCAGCTTGATTATTTTTAATTACTACAGATAATTTTAAAGAGAACCTCTCTAAATATACTATTTTTTTAAAAAAAAAAGTCTTAATATTTGAGGGCATGATTAATAATATTCCTAGCATTTTATTAGGAGTAGCAAAATGCATAGAGTTGTCAGTGGATATGCCATTCTTTTTACTGGCATGTTCAACTCACACAGTAGTGTGGGGAAGGAAAAATCCCATGTATGAGAAGCAGTAGGATAGATATTAAGCTGTCTCTTCAGTTCTGCTTTATTAAATTCGAATGGAAGCTCCCTCTCTTGTTTCCACAGATCCACCAGGAGCGCCTACAAAAAGGTACCCAATGACATCCACTGGGAAATGAAGGGAAATGGTCCACAATGATGACTCACTGTGACACAGACCTGTGTCTCCATAACAACATTCTTACAATTCCATCCCTCAAGGCAACCTATGAAAATTGAACATGCCCTTCAAGAACAAATCATAAGTGGGGAAAAATGGAAGAATATGCAAAGACACACAGGTGTCTTATCCAAATATGGAAGGAGTATGCTGAAATTCATCACCCAGGATAGCTTAGAGTAGTAGTTTTCAACCTCAGCAACTTTAAGATGGGTGGACTTCAACTCCCAGAATTCCCCAGGCAGCCAGCATCAATATGAACCAGCTGCCATATTTTCCACGCTGGCTGCCTGGGGAATCCTGGGAGCTGAAGTCCACCCATCTTAACGTTGCTAAGGTAAAGAAACAATGTCTGAAAGGATATTCCCAATTTCTTCCATACAAGAAGATAAAGTTAGACTTCAGTCATTTCAGGTAGACTTTGACCAACAACAATTCATTTATGACTATTGGAAGTTACACCAGCACTCAACAAAATGATTTATGACCATTTTTCACACTTACGACCATTGCAGCATGCCTATGGTCACATGATCAAAATTTGGATGTTTGGCTGCTGACTTATATTTAGGAACGTTGCAGTGACCCAGGGTTTAGTGACCTTCTGACAAGCAAAGTCAGATTCACTCAACAACCATATTAATAACTTAACACCTGCAGTGATTCATTTAACAGCTGTGACAAGAAAGGTTGTAAAATGGGGCAAATCTCACTTACTGATTGTGCTTAGCAACAGAAATTTTGCACTCAATCATGGTTGTAAGTTGAGGATTATCTATACTAAGTTGGAAGGCTAAAAGAATCAATAGGACATTGGCAGAAATAAGCAGGTGACATAAGAACCAGCAAATCTGGAGAATAATGCAATGGCCAGATGATTAAGTAACAGTAGTAACAGTCTAAACCAGGGGTCGCCAACCTTTTGGACCTCAGGAACCACCAAACTCATAATTTTAAATCCCGCGGACCACTAATATAAATTTTGACTGACGGTGGCTGGCTGACGTTGGTGGGAAAGTCAGTCCCATATTTCAGAGCTGCAGTAGTCACAGGGCTGGCCCTTTGGTCATCCTGGAGCAGCTGTTCCTCCACCTAGGTGCACTGGCCTGCAAGGACTGGAAGAGCTGCTCCGGGATGACCAAAGGGCCAGTGCTGTGACTACTGCAGCTCTTGAATATGGGACCAACTTTCCCACCAATGTCATCAAGCCACCCCTGGGGCAGATTTCCCTCCCCTGCTATGGGTCTTACCTTCCAGTTCCAGCTCGCTTGGCTCTACTCAAGGTGAGGTTTGCACTCAGCTGAAGGGTGGGGGCCAGCGGGTGGGTGGGCCATGTAGGCGGTACAGCCTTGTGTCCCCACGCAGCCTGGATTAATTGCTTTGGGGGCAGTGTTTTGTGGGGGACATTTCTCTGCGGACCACCAAAATTTTCTCGCGGCCCACCAGAGGTCCCTGGCCCACCAGTTGGCGACCACTGGTCTAAACTATGGTAACATCCTTAGTTTCACATGCTAGCAAAGTAAAAGTTAGACTCATCCAATGCAGATTAGAGTCCTACAAGGAAAGGGAAATGCTAAAAAAAATATATTGAGAGACAAACAAATTATTGCTAATGCACACAGGAAAATTGAGAAAGCCAAAAGACACACCCAAGAAGTCAAAATGTTTTTCATTGATTGAATGAAAAACATATTGACTACTTTGGGGTGTCCTTTGGCATTCTCAATTATACCAATAGTTAAAAACGTAAACAATCTGGAAGCTGTAACAATAATAGAATAACAGAGTTGGAAGGGACCTTAGAGGTCTTCTACTCCAACCCCTGCTCTATCATTCCAGATAAATGGCTGCCTACTCTCTTCTTTAACACTTTCCAGTGATGGAGCAGCCACAACTTTGGAAGGCAAGCCATCCAATGATTTATTGTCAGAAATATTCTCCCTATTTCTAAGTTGGTTCTAGCCTTGGTAAGCTACCATCCCTTCTTGTCCTGCCTCCGGGTGCTTTGAAAAATAGGTTGATTCCCTCTTCTTTATGGCAACCCCTCAAATATTGGAAGACTGCTATATGTCACCTCTAATCCTTCTTTTCATTAGACTACATATGACATGAGTGTCAAGGAACAACAAAAAAAGTATGAGACTAAGACCAAGCTAATAACAAAAATTGCAACCAGCTTTAGAATTGACAATTAAGATACAGATAGTTTCTGCTATTTATGTTTAACAATCAAAATTAAAGGAACTAGGAGTCCTAAAATATATTGCGGACTAGCACTTGGTAGAACAACCATGAAGGCCTTAGGTAAGATATTCAGACATGTGGTAAGTTGCACTTACACATTTATACTGATAATGGCTTTCCCTCTGCTGCCTTATTGACAGGGATAGAAAAATAATTGATGTTTGGAATATTTGTATTTTTCTGAGAACACTATAGATAGTTTACTTTACTTTATTGTCATTGAACCTCATACAACGAAATCAAACACCATCTTCAGTGCACATCATGACCATGAAAATAAACACAAACACACATCCTACACACTCCACACATTGAACTGAAAACCTCCAACACTGCACCAACACTACACTATACAGCAGAATTCAAAAGCACTACTGCCCTGGGATAGAAGCTGTTTTTCAGCCTATTTGTCCTTGTTTTTATTATTCTGTACCGTCTGACAGATGGTAATAGTTCAAAAAAAGGGTGCCCAGGATGAGATGGATCTTTGAGAATGTTTTGAACTTTCTTAAGGCAGCAGGAGCTATAAAGCTCTTCTGAAGAGGAGAGAGGGCAACCAATGATCTTCTGGGCAATGATGTTAACCCTCGGGAGTGCTGTCCTATCTGCCACTGTGCAATTGGCAAACCATACAGAGGTGCAGCAAGTTAAAATGTTCTCTGTGGTGCAGTGGTAGTAGGTCACCAGCAGTTTTTCATTCAGTGGTTGTTTTCTGAGAAGTCTCAAGTAGTATAATCTCTGCTGGGCCCTTTTGACCAGGGCTGCGATGTGAGGACCCCAGGTCAGGTCCTCTTTAATGGTAACATCCAGAAACTTAAAACTGGCTACTTGCTCCACTCAGTCTCCATTGATAAGCAATAGTCCACTATAAGCTCCTTGGTCTTATTGGTGTTGAGGACCAAGTTATTGTCTCCACACCACGAAAGCAACCGGTCCACTTTATCTCAGTAGGCAGATTCATGAGTCCCACCACTGTTGTATCATTTGCAAATTTAGTATCACTAGTGAGAATGCAGTCATGCACATAAAGAGTTTAGTAAGGGACACAACATGCAACCCTGTGGTGTACCAGTGTTAAGAATAAGGGCTGAAGTGGTATGATTACCTAATCTGACCCTCTGTGAGTGGCCAGACAGGAAATCCATAATCCAAAGGCAGATTGAATAAGAAAGTCCAAAGTCCAAGGTCCTGAAGTTTGTGTTAAATGCAGAACTAAAATCTACAAAAAGCATCCTCACATAGCCCCCCCCCCCCCGCCCCCTCCCCCCCCCTGTTCTAGATGAGTCAGAGCAGTGCAAAGAGTGATGGCTATAGCGTCCTCTGTAGATCTATTTCTTCTGTATTGAAACTGGTACTTATCAAATGTATGCGAAAGACCAGAAATGATGTGCCGGCAGACCAATTTTTCAAAGCACTTCATGATGATAGGAGTGAGTGCCATTGATCTGTAATCATTGAGGTTATTGATAGGGAACTTTTTTTATTTGATTTGTCAATCGCTTACAAAATAATAGATATAAGTAAAAACATAGTTATGAACACATGAAATGGGTACATATAAGAAAAATAAAAGAAACAATAGGACAGGGGCGGTAGGCACGTTGGTGCGCTTATGCATGCCCCTACAGACCTCTTAGGAAAGGGGTGAGGTCAATAGTAGACAGTCTAAGGTTAAAGTTTTGGGGGTTTGGGGAAGAAACCAGAGAGTCAGGTAGAATATTCTGGACATTGACCACTCTGTTGCTCAAGTTGTATTTCCTGATATCAAGTTTGGTGTGGTTAACCTTGAGTTTGTATCTATTGTGTGCTCTTGTGCTGTTATGGTTGAAGCTGAAATATTCATTGACAGGTAAGTCATTGCAATGTATGATTTTATATACCATACTTAGATCAGACCGAATGAAGCTCCAGGTTGGAGACAAATCGTGCTGGAGAATTTTCACCCATTGATAAGACTTGATATCAGTTTGATAACACAGAATCAACCTTATGTATCAATTATAGCAATTATAAACATAAAGGGGATAGGAGTTAGGATCTGCTAACACCTTTCTGTTTCTCCCTAGATTTTGAATATATGTTGAGAAGCAAACATGTTTCCATTTCCATAAACAGGTTGAACCCAATAAAGCCTTAGATTCTAGAAAGGACTAATCAAATAATCAGATTTTAGTAATCCATTTCCAATTATACATCATCAACTTAAGCCATTGCACTATTGTTACCTATAACTGTAAAGGATCAGGACATAGCTTATTCTATCAGTCTCCTTATTAAAGTATACTGTATTTGGAAGTGTAATTAAAGAATAAATTTGTTTGCATGGTAATTTGCTACCACATGGGAGCTGTTTTGATTTCTTGCTATCAGGCAGTAAAATCTCTTGGCTGGTCTTTTCCAAAATGGGAACTACTCACCCAGATACATTTAAGATATAGAATAGAATAGAGTAGAGTAGAGTAGAGTAGAGTAGAGTAGAGTAGAGTAGAATAGAATAGAATTAGAAGGGACCTTGGAGGTCTTCTAGTCCAACTCCCTGCTTAGGCAGGAAACCCTATACCATTTCAGACAAATGGTTGTCCAATCTCTTCTTAAAAACTTCCAGTGTTGGAGCATTCACAACTTCTGGAGGAAAATTGTTCCACTGATAAGTTGTACTGTCAGGAAATTTCTCCTTCTCTTCTTGATTCATTTCCACCCATTGCTTGTCCAACTCTCAGGTATTTTGGACAATAGCTCGACTGTCTCTTTTTTGTGGCAGCCCGAGATATTGGAACACTGTGACTGGATCATGTCACTCCTAGTCCTTCTTTTCATCAAACTAGACATATCCAGTTCCTGAAACCATTCTTCATGTTTTAGCTTCCAGTCCTCTAATCATCTTTGTTGCTCTTCTTTGTACTCTTTCTAGAGTCTCCACATCTTTTTCACATCGTGGTGACAAAAACTTGATGCAGTATTCCAAGTGAGGCCTTATCAAAGCATTATAAAGTGGTATTAATACTTCATGTGATCTTGAAATGACAAACTTTCTACTACTATTGATAGCAGTCAAGGATTAGCAAACCAATCATCTGGGAGAAAAAGAGGATAACCACTATTCCGAGATTCTTTGGAATCCTGAAATTGAGAATGCCATTGAATCACTCTGCCCTTATTACCCCACATGGCTGTTGATAAGTGATTTTCCATGGCTGTGTTATCTGAACTTGGTGGCTTTCATTCTACTTCGAATGAATTAGTACTGGACATTAAGAAAGCCATGGTTTCAATTTACTGTGAGTACTTACCAGCAATTACTGTCATGCTTAATCATACAATAGCTACATTATTACGGTTAAGGAATCAAATGTGTGAACGGATAACATAGTCAACACGTTTGCATTAAATAATCAAAATAATATGTTTTGAAAATACTCTGGCTTGTGTTTGAATAACACATTAATTCATGGTTAAGAGTTCCATGGTTTATTGAATTAAGGAAATTACCCAGGTTCACGCAACCTTCTAAACATAAATTAACAATAAACCGAGGCTTATATAATACACTGAAATACAAACTAGGCAACTATATTTTAACCAAACATGAACTCAAACTGCATTAACAACTTCAGTTACAATAGTTCCAGTTTCTTCCAGTTGTTTTTTAAAATTATTTTTTGCAACTCAACAGAATTTGGGGGAGAAAATATGTAAAGGGGCTCTGAAATTTGCTTGTTAGTCTGTCCAGCTGTTCATTAGTAGGCTGGTGAACACAATGGAACTAAATTTCATGCAGAAGGATATGCTAACTAATGAAAGCTCATTTAAAAAAAAATGGGTTGGATTATTCCAAATGTACAAGTAAAATACATGGTATATTGTACGTCACCCTATGGGTGGGGAAGTTGGACAAAGGATGTTGATGTCCATTCTAAGGCCCCTCCCTTTTTTGTTCCAGTCACATGATATGGAATACAGCTATTATTAAGGAATTGTAAAAAAAAATTCTAGAAGCCTTATTCTGCATGTTTTCAGGGTAAATTAACTGAAGCCAAATGTTAACCAGTTGTTCTGCTCTCCATAACTGTAGTGTCAAACCCTTGCTAAACCACTTTAGCACAAAGCAATATTCAGAGTTTCTTTTAACAAGATTTATTGAAAGTGGCTAGGCAAAACCCTACAGAAATTCTCAGCACCTTGATTGTTTTACTTTGGAATCCAATTTATCTGCCAGGTTGCTAACCCAGAAATTTTGTCTTAAAGCCCCAGAACTTAAGTGAGAAAGGTAAGTGAAGAATATTCAAGTCAAATCTACAATCAACATGTAGATTGCTCCCAAGGTCTCAACATTGTCATAACAAATAGATATATGAACCAACAAGAAAATCCATTCAGCCTTACTTTGATATGATTGAAATCCTGATCAAGTCTTTGATACTGTAATCCATTTCTCATGGGGTTAAGCCTTGAAGATTTCTAAATTACCAGTAGTGAAAAATGCAGTGGCCGGGTTGTTAACCAGTGCAAGGTGTAATGATTTTGAGGAACTAAAAGGTTGAGTGTTGGCTGGTTGCCAGCCTGCCAGGTACAATTTAAGGAATTTGTTACTTAATGTTTATTTAAACAATAAACATTATAGAACCTATCTGGGGAATTACTTCTGCTGTGAACCTTCTTAGACAAGTATAATGGCCCCTTTGAAAATGTCCCCTGGTTGAATGAAGAGGATGGTCCCCAAAACATCAAGGACATTAACCCCCCTTCTGTGTTTAGGAAATTGGCAAGGATGCATCTCTCTGACCAGCTTTTAACTGTTTTTTTTACAATACTTATTTCATCATAACCTTCTAGATTTTGCTTCAATTATTATGAGTGCTTATAGAAGCAAGGAGGGGGGTTATAAATTTATTATTAAACACCACTGCTGTGTTTTTTTCTGGAGACATCAATGGCAATGTATAACTACAGATGGAACTTATTAGGGAGAAAGAGAATCTGCTCTGCATTTAGTCTCTCGCCATCTGCTTCACAGATGTTAATTGATGGGAGACAAAATTCTCTTTGCTACTATCTCTGCAACTAAATAGCCTATTTAAGCAGGGTTATGATGTAGTCGGCTACATACAGTCCAGGTGAATTGCCACTCTTGTCAATCTTAGGTTCCATTTAACCCGAATCTATGTCTTCTATGAGATGTGACTTAGTAAGTTTTCTGCTCTGCTATTGAGGGTCAATACAGGGTCAATTACTCTTCAACGTGAATTTTTTTTTTTTAACCGATCTCCTACTCTGTGGATTATTGGATTTCAGTTCTCAGAATTTCAAACCTAATACACCTGGAGATGCAACCAAAATAAACTGCTCAAAAAAAAGTTGAAAAATGTTTCATGATTGTTCAAAAATAGACCACCAAGCTAGTATGTTCAGCCCTTCATTAAAAGAATTTGAGAAGAAAATAAGGTGGTCACTGCCATTTTGAACAAAAACATTGGTCTTGGCTAGTGGTGAAACCCATACTGTTATTATTAACCACCATTTTTTTGGGGAGTGGGGGAGAGAAAACCATTTTGTGTCTCTATTGCAGTTACTAAGATAGTATTGAAATTTTTCTGCAATAAGCTAAGATAGTGAGCTTGTTTGTACCCTAATGCTAAGCACCACCTCAAGATGTTGCTTACTTAAATCCCTTTAGTTTCAATATACCTTTCTAAAATGTATTAAAACTAGATCCAACCTACTTTCTGAATTTACATAGCACATGATAAAGTCAGCCCAATCCAAAGATTTGATTCAAAGAAAATTTGACTTCAAAGCAAATCCTAAAGCTGAATTGATGACAGATCAAATCAGGTGGTTCCAAATTGGTTGACAAATTTCTGCTTGTGCCTCTAAAGACTATTTCCATGTAGAATTCACAATCTTCACCCAAGCTGGATCTTAGGTGATTTGCAACCCCATAAAAGCTTAGTTATCAAATATAGAGATAGCCACAAGTTCCCCACAATATGTAGCTTTTTGCTCTGAAATTTGTGATAAATACTGAAAGCTTCATTTAAAGAGTTGTGAATATAGAGGGAGAAAATATACCGTGGAATCATATATGTTTATTAATCACACTTTAAAGTTAGCATGCTGGTTAAGTAAAGCCAATGTGCCTGGCTGATTATTATGCATCTACAAAAGATGTTCTTACAAATTAGTATTTAAAGTGCCACAAGATGGTTTTCTTGCAAAAGATTAATATAACTACCCTTTAGAAATTGAACATTACAGATATATTTCCAAATTTTCATTCTGGGAAGGATGGTCATGGAATATTCTTATTCCAATGGAGCAGTTTATTTTATCTGAGTATCAATGCAAAACAGCTTCAAAATCCAACATTAAGGAAGTGGTACGTGTTATTTGGCCATTGGTTGAAGCAAACAGAATATGGTTTTTGGTCAGTTGGGAGCCAGTTTGATGTAGTGGTGAAGATGCTGCCTTAGAAACTTAGAATCTGCAAATTCTAGACCTCTTGGTGACTTTGGGCCAATTATTCTCTCTCAATTCACCTCAGAGGATTGTTGCTGTGTGGAAAATAGCTGCTCCTTAACTGCACTCTTCTTAACAGAGAGCTCTGATGTCGGTCCTGGGAACTGTTGCAGACACTTGTTCAGATTATGAATCACAGCCCCAAGTGCTCCTACTCCTCTGGGACCATTTTGGTCTTGATTTTTCACATCCTATCCAGTTTTTCCTTTAGGCCCTGACACTTTTCATATTCCTTCTTCCTGATGCTGCTATCACTTGGCACCATTATATCACCCATGTAATGTATACCCTATGTATGTGTGTGTATGTGTATATGTGTATATGTGTGTGTGTGTACGGCATTCAGCTTTGTTCGGGTATTTTCCCACGTCACTGTAGTTGTGCTTTTAAAGTTGTAGCAACGTTAGGCAGAATCTCATCTGCCATCATCAGGCATCATGGCAGATGAGATTCTGCCGAAACGTTGCTACAACTTTAAAAGCACAACTACAATGTGGGAAAATACCCGAACAAAGCTGAATGCCATACATGTAAGCACCTGCGAAAACTTAAGAATATATTTATTTTCTCAATCTATGTCTGTTGGTTCTTGCTTACATATGTAGTACAAGTATATTTGTAGTGTATACACACACACACACTACTCACTCACTCTTCCAAAATGCTTGATTCTACTTTTGCAACTCCCAGGACATATCCTTCATTTCTTACCTCCCTTAAATGTTAATTATAATTTCCTCTTAATATAAATATGTTGATTAGGCAAATTAACTTGTTTAACTTGTGTTAAATAAACCACATTTGGCTGAATTTGCCCAGAATAAGCCATAAGAATAGCCGACAGCTCCAGTATGCTGAAAGAAGTTGCCTTGTGTTTATCTTGTAAATTCAAATATTACATCACCTACCCAGCCCTTTTTTATTATTTTTCCAGCAGAATCTGACAAGCTCCTTTCACCTGAACATCAGTGTAGGGCCCCCACCCAGGTACAAACCGGCTGAGCATTTTGAGCTTAGCGGGTTGTGCAAACCTGACCCGCGTTCCTGCTTCATCACGCAAACCCGGGAATGAAGGGCTGTCCGAGCAACCCGTTTTTCCCCTTGAAATGACATTGGGCTAATCCAGTTGCTAGAGATAACCATTTAAGCCCACGGTTTCCTAACTAGCACTAATATAGCTTGTGCGCCATTCGCTGCCCATGCTAAATTTATGGAATCCACGCTTCTTTTTTTAGGGGTACGAACAAAAAAAAAAAAACTGGGTTCGGAGAGACTCGGTAGTTCAGCAACCGGGTTCCCGCGCTCCAAACATCACCGGGGGGTTTTTTTTTTTTCCCCCCCGGCCAACCCCCCCCCCCCCGCGCACTCCCACGTTGCAACGGCAGCGGCTGGGCCGTCACGTGACCTCTCCGCTCCCTCCCCTCCCCAACAAGCCCGCCTACCTGCTTCTCCCCGCCCCTTTCTCCTCCCGCGCCGCTCGCCAGCCGCCCGGCGCGCGCGCGCGCAGAGTCCGTGGCGCCTGCGTGGCCCCGCCCTCCTCCTCCTGGTCCCTCCCTTCTCTCCCCGCCCCCCCCCCTTTTTCCCCCCCCCCCCCCCGCTCCCCGCCGCCGTCCTCTCCTCCCCAACTCTGCTCGCGGACTATAAAAGGAGCAGCCGGCAGGGGGTTTCTTTCTCAGTCCGCTGCAGAGGCGCGAGCGGTGGTGTGGTTGCCTTTCTCTCCCGGCAGGGCGCGCGTGCCGCCGAGACAGCCCGTCAGCTGCGGGGGGGGGTTGGGGGGTGCGACGGAGGAGGAGGAGGAGACGACGACGACGACGCCTTGGTCTGCAAGGGCCTTCTCTGGGTCTTCTGCGGCACTCCCTCTCTCTCTCTCTCCCCCTCCCTCCCACCGCCGCTGCCCCTCAGCGGTCCCAGCTCGTCAGGCCCGGCCGCCGGGCTGCGTCGGGGCCGCCTTTCGAGGCCTTCCCACTTCCCCCCTCACCCCATCCCACCGCAGCCTGCTCGGCCGACGGCCTCCCTCTCCGCCGACGCCATGAGCTCCGGCACGCCGTATATCGGGAGCAAGATAAGCCTCATCTCCAAGGCGCAGATTCGCTATGAGGGCATCCTCTACACCATCGACACCGACAACTCCACCGTCGCCCTCGCCAAGGGTAGGGCCGGAGTGGGGAAGTGGAAAGAGGGAGGGAGGGGGGGGGGGCGGCGGAGGAGCACCGGCGGGGCGCGCCTGGGGGGAATGAGGACGTTTGGAGGCTGGGGGGGGGCAACGAATCGGGAGGCCTTCTCCTCCGCCTCCTGCCGCCCCCCCCCCCCCCCCCCCGCGCACAAACCCACAACCCTGTGGGGGCGCCGCCGCCTGGGTCCGGTTGCTCCCGAGAGGCTTGGATGGGGGGGGGGCGCGAAAGCCGATGGCGCAGGACGACGGCGGCGGCGGTGCTGCGGGATTTGGCTTCGCTTCCCTCACGCGGCTCTTTCTTCTCTTCACCGCCCCCCCTTGCCCCGGAGGGGTTGAGGGGGGGGGGAAGAGGGAGGGAGGGAGGGACACGCGAGCGCAGCTTGTTGTTGTTGGGGCTCCGAGGCGGGAGGGCCGCAGCTGGGTTGCAAAAGGTGCGGGGGGGGGAGGAGGAGAGCGTGGAGCGCCAGCGGACTCTGGGCTCCCGCATCCCTTTAAAGGGGACGCGCGCCGCAGGCCTGCAAGGGGGTGGGGGGTGGGCAGAGTTTGCAAAGGAGGTAAAGACCCCGGGGGGGGGAATTAGACCCTGGGTTGGGGGGGGGCAGTGTGGGTGAAGGGAGTCCCTTCCCGTGGTCGCAAAGGTGCTTTTCTTTTTCTTTTTTTCCAGGAGGCTACTGGACTATTTTGTGTTTCTTTTGGAAGACGTTTCGCTTCTCCAAGAAGCTTCCTTAGCTCTGGCAGGGTAGGGTTAGGGGGTCATTAACATCGTCATTTGCATCCTTTGAAGCCACTTGGAAGGTTTATCTGTGCCCTCAAGTCCACCTGAGCAATGCTCCTGGTTGCAGTAGTCTGCAGGTTTTTCCTCTGGGGCTCCTTTTGTTTTTTTAAGACCTTCCAGAGCTGGAGGAGCCAGTTGAGTCATAAAGGAGATGTTGGTGCTGGAAAAGGAGAAGGTAGTTTAAATCTGGGGAGGGGGCTTTTGTCAGGCACAAAGAGCAATTTGCATCCTTCTAAAGCTGATTGTTGTTGTGAATATGGAAAACTCCCATCACTGCCACCCTGCTGCATGCAACCTGCTTCTTGATTCCAGTTTCAAAAGTTCTAGATGGTCAGGACAGAGGTTGAGGAGGTGCCTCCCCCCTTCTTTTTACTCTACTCTGGGTTCTGAGGAGTGGGGGAGGAATTGCTTCAGTCTGCTGAGTTTCCAGTTTGCGTGGCCTCTTCGTGCCCAAGGGATTCTTTTGGGATCTGTGTAGTAAAAGCTGCTGGCGATTTCCAAGGGCCAGTCATGGTTTTTTTTAGCCTTTGGTAATATATATGGATCTGGTTCTGAATAGTTTAAGGTTCGATCTGTCATGCAAGTGTAAGCAGGTGTGTTGCTTTGTTAGTAATTTTGTGGCAAGCAAGTTGTGTGAGCAGTTCTTTAACTTTGCTATTTCCAAGTCTCATAAGCACATTGGACCCTCACATTGTTTGCCTTCGGTAAAAGCAATTGTGGTGTTGGAAAAATTTCCATTCAGTGTGTTTACATAGGTTTCTATTTCCAAAAGAAAAAAGTATGGATGTTCCACACTAAATGACTATAATGCTGTTTAGGCATGGCAGTTTCAGAGTTGAAATAAAATTGTCCCTGGAAAGCGTATGTGGCACAATACTCACACTTACGTGGATTGGTGGTTTATAAAAACCAAATATAGTGTGTCTGATACTGCCTGTTTTATGCCACTGAGAAATGAAGATATAAAATGTTTTGGGAAAAGATGTATTTTGTATGATTATACCCGAGGGGGAAAAAGTCACTCTGTACAATTCATGTGGAAATTTATTGCATGGTAATATTTTTCTAAAGCATGTACTCTGTACATATGAAATGTTGAGATTAAATAGAAATAATTTTCCCCATCCTGACTCTTAAAAATGGGCAGGGAAGGGCACTCTGAAAGGGTGAAAATGTCATTAACTGAAACCAAAGAGTCGAGTTGTGCTTTGTGCAAGAGTTTCATCCTTCTAAAATGTTTTAACGTATTCTAGGAAGATATTATATAACATGCATTTTTATTCTGGAAAACAAGGTAGTCTGTGTCTATTGCCAGCCCCTGTTCCATTGTTATTAGCATAACTGCCTCTCCCAAAAGTAGTAGTTGGCCATTTATCCATTTGCTCTGTTTATGGGCCTCATGAAGTTAGCTAAACAGCGGTGACTGTTCTGTTTTATTCAGCTCCCTCCCCTCCCACTTGAAAGAAAATCGAGAGAACTGAAAAAGCTTTGAATGATTTTAATAGAAACCTGTAAATTAAAATTGAAGTTTTCCACAATATTATTGCCCAATGAAGTAAGCAAAACTAGAGTTGAAATGACACTTCTCTTAAGATTGCAGTACAAAGACACAATATAGCACTGAAGTCCCATACAAGCAGATGCAGGATAAGAGATCCAGCACTTTGTAGTTTGGCTTTCCATTTTGAGCCAGTTTTATTATTTTGTGGATTAGAATAAGAAGGCGATTTAAAATTTAAACTGCTCCTGAGTATATTTAGTAAAGTTTTGTGGAGAATATATGCAAATTCAAGTACTGATTAATGCATACTTGTACATGTAAGCAGAGTGGGTAGTCATGTTGAAAACACTTGATCAACTTGTTCTGTCTTTGCTGTGCTGCTGATACATCTAGTCATTTTGGAAAAAATGGGAATCACTTTGTTAATAGTGTGGATTGCTAGAACTATAATGCTAAATTTGTTAGAATGTTTTTTAGCTCTAAAATCTATGTGAAAAATCAGAACTTTTGAGAGTATTCTTTTATTAAATCCTCCAGAGAATGGGTGCCTTCTTTCCTGTCCTTTGATTGTTTTCAAATCAGTTTTAAACTTTACTGAGTAGCATTCATCATGGCAAAGATATGGATTATTTGCTTGATTTATGTTGGGTGTGTTTGAGTAATGTGTGGCTTTCCTCAACTTTACTCTCTGTCCCCAATTTGCTGTTCTGCCTCCCTTTGGTGGTTGAGTTTCTTAATGCCATATTCTGGAAGAATTTTTTTTTATGCCTAAGGAACAATGCTCAGTTTCTCCCTTTGATCGGTTAAGGCAAAAGGTCTTTCCGAAAACTCCAGATTATACCCAGAAGTAGATTTTCTTCTAACTCTGAGAATGTATGATTTTTAGCAGCTCTAGCTTTAACAATTAGCTACAGGGTGTAAATTGGGAGAGAGGTGGAGAACGTTTTTTAACTGTGATGTACAGGGTGGAAATATTTATAGCATTCTAGAATGTTTGTCATTTTGCCACTAGAAAAAAATAACCAGAGTTGTGAAGCCTTACACTTGGTAGCTTTGCTGTTTGGGTGGAGTTACCTGGAGCTATGAAGCATTTTTTTGAAGTAATACTGGTTTTCTTTTTTTCCAGTGAGGAAAGGCTAAGGTGACCTGACTTGGTTCAGAAGGAACCATGGCATTCCCTCATCAGTTATGTTAGAGGGGAAAAATTAAAATGGAAAAAAGGGCCCATGAAAAAGTGTGTGTCTATAACAAATTCAGAATTAAATCACCAGGGCCTCCAACGAAAGAAAGTATTTTTGAATATTGCATTAAAATAAGACTACACAAGCAAGAAAATCCTTTTCAAGGTGTATGGTCTTTGGTGTAAATAAATGGATGATGAATGAATAGTATAAAAGTTGGGGGAGATTTGGGGTGGGAGCAGTGTAACAGATTTAAAATGCACTTTTGAAAGATTTCCAAAATAAAGGGAGAGAAATATAGCATGGTTATAGGAAAGGCAGAAACAGATTTAGAGACTACAAAGACTAAGTTGAAGAAAGCATAGACTGAACGCTTAGAGAGCAGCAAGGATTTTGAATTAGCTTTTTCTGCAGAGACAGAGCAAGAATTGTCTGTGGGTGCTGTTGTCGGAATATCTTGTTTCTTAATGTAATTGAGGACAGCGACATTATTCTCCTTTTTTCCTCACAACAATCCTGTGAGGTGGGTTGGGCTGAGAGAGTGACTAGCCTAAAGTCACCCAACTGGTTTTAATGTGAAGGTGGGAGAGAACTCATAATCTACTGGTTTCTATACCAACACCTTAACTACTACATCAAAACGCAGCCTGGCTTAGCTAAATGTTGTTCTGGTCATGGACAGGTTGGTAGAACATAATGCTAATAATGTTACATAATCAGGGAGAAAGTTGAGAAACTTAGTTGGTTACCCAATCAAGCACAAGCTATTGCAGAAGAAATGAGTCCCCTAAATCAGCGGTCCCCAACCTTTCTCTCACTAGGGGCCAGTTTTATGAAAGACAATATTTTCATGGACTAGGAGCGGGGATGGGTTCGCATACAACCTAGAGTTATCATGTGCATGCACAGAGGAAGCTTCACTTGCTCACCTGCCATTTGTGCGGCCTGGTTCCTAACAGGCCATGGTTTGGTACCAGTCCATAGCCTCAGGATGCAGGGCACTGTCCTAAATTGTGAAAGGCTCTCATTTTCTTAGCTTTCAAAATTGTGGCAAATTTATATAATGGCTGACAGCATTGATTTGACCCAGATTCCTGGAGTTATTAATGTCTGTGAGATGACACCATTTAAAATACCAGCAGAAAAGAATTGATGAAATAGTTGTTTAGGATTTTTAATCCTTAACTGTAATGCACTAGACTATTTATTTACAAAGTTTCATACCTAAATTCCAGAAGTCTTGTAGGAAAGAGTTGCTAGCAGTTTTGCATACTGCCTGTTGGAACTTGTGATTTCAAAATAGTGAAATCATTTAGACTATGATGTGGCCAGAAGCTGCCTGTCCATAGAAGTGAATTGAATGGTCATCTAGAGTGCCAAAGTTTTTAAATAAATCATAAATGTCTTTGGGATTGGAGGTACTAATTGCATGTTTGCCTACATCCACCAATTGCTGGCAGCTGGTTAGTATCCTAGATTGATGAACGAAGAGGGACTTACCCCATATTCGGATAAGATGGCAACTGGATTAAAATAGAGGTGGGAATCATGAAGAAGTCAGCCATCCTTTGGAACCAATGTAGATAGTAACTTATGCCAGAACTCAGCTATCTATATCATATCAGAATGAATCAGTATTATCAATCCTATATGATCCAGTGTTTCTCAACCTTGGCAAACTTGTAAGGCATGTGGATTTCTGGCTGGTGAATTCTGGGAATTGAACTCCACACATCTTAAAGCTGCCAAGGTTGAAAAGCCCTGGTATGATCACTGCTGAGTTTTTAAAATGGAAGGAATTACCAGCCCCTGAGGACCAAGGTCAGTTTGAAGCAAAGCTCTTTTTAAGTGAAGTTTTGGCAAGGCTAAAGCTAGCAAAGCTTTACAAGTGTTGTTTCTGTCATAGGCATTGGCTTCCAGTAATGCAGAAAGTCAAATCCTTTTAGGAAGTGGCTGAAATTTGCAAATTATTCCCAGCTTCCTGTATATCTTGCAAATGGGGAAAAGGCACTTTTTAAACTACAGAGAATGTTTGGGATCTTCAATGCAGTCTAATAATATTTGAACACTAAATAACTCCAAAATGAAGTGTTATAAAAGCAAGCTAAAAATGAAGAGGGGAAAAAAAATCTGTGCCTTAGAATCCATTCCAGGTAGAGAGGCATTTTATATACTGTTAAAGAAGCTTCACCCAACGAAGCTGATGTTGATTCTGTTACAAAATGGTGAAAATAAAAAAAAAATCCTTAACCAAAGAATAAACAATTCTTCTGTTTAATTAAGAAAAGTTCTTGAAAAGTTTTTCTTGGAGAAAAAAAGCCAGTTAGTCCCTTTCCATTAATATTTTCTAAAGATTTATAATGTGTGAGAAGCAAAACTTAGATATGTAAAAGAAGAAAGCAAATTCAGATAGAGGTAACCGTCAACTTACAACCACCGTTGGGACCAGAATTTATGTTGCTAAGCAAGGAGGTTGTTAAGTGAGTTACAACTGATTTTACCATTTTTTTTTGACACGGTTGTTAGGTGAATCATGTGGTTGTTAAGCTAACCTGTCTTTCCCCATTGACTTTGCTTGTTGGAAACTGTCTGGGTTTCATATGACCATGACATGACCCCAGGCTGCTGCAACTATTGTTCCCCAGTTTTGCTTACTGTGGGGATGCTGCAATGCTTGTACATTACTTTTTTCAGTGCCTTCATAACTCTGAACATTGTCTAAATGAATAGTTGTAGGTCGAGGAGTATGTGTACTGAGAAACGCAGTGTGGTAACAGAAGAGGGCATAACGTCTTTTGAAATGGCAGGAACAGGCTCCTCTTATCTTTAGAAACTGACCCATTATTTCTTCTGCATGTGATAGACTAGCACCACTTCAAAGATTCCAGAATCACATTAGCTAAACAAGAATTCTGTAGGACTGTAAATCTACCTGGGTTTTTTGGGGAAAATAAACATGGATTTGGTGCTGAATGCTGCAAAGTCCTCTAGTGGCCAAATAGTGCTGGTGCCACTGGAAGCCCCTATTCCTCACAGGACCTAAAAATTGATTTGTAACTCTTCCTCCCTCAAGGAAAGGAGTGTGAAA
This sequence comes from Pseudonaja textilis, assembly GCF_900518735.1. The sequence continues at coordinate 6,267,753 of NW_020769316.1, read as the reverse complement.
AAATAAAATACTGTATAGTTGCTGAAGAATGCTGAAATCTGTTTGTAAATCCTCATTTAACTTTGATTGCTTTAACAATGTACTTTTTGATCCTGAAGGAACTTTAAAAGTAGAACCTGCAGCAACAGGATTGGTCCATTTAAATGTTGTGTTCTTAAATGAAGTTTAAAATTAATCAACTATGGAGATTCTCAGTCATCCAGGCTATGGTTGTCCCAAAGGTGCTTTTTTCAAGAGGCAAATGGACTTTCTTGTTTTCTTTGAAACTTTATTTGAAGTTTCTCTTCTCACCCAAGAAGCTTCTTCAGCTCTTGAAATTAATCTTTATTTCTAGAAAGGGGTGGTGGTGATGGCGGTTCTGATTCTATATTTTCATAAAAGCCAAAAAAAAGTTATGCACTTTTTAATAAAGGATATTGTAATTTAGATCTCCTGCAAAAATAAGACAGAGTGACTTTGGGGTTTTGGGGCCCTCTGCACTCTGGGACTTTCCATTTTGGTTCTGAATGGTTGTTGCACTGCCCCAGAACCAGTGTGTAACCTGCAGATCCTCTTGAATACTTAGCTCCTAACAAAGGAGCAAGAGACAGCCATGCTTAAGAGATCTTTGCGCAGCTTTGGATTGTGTTGTAGGTTGCACCCCTTCCTGGACCAGGAAGCCTGCTCAGTAAGTCATGTCCTAATGACCCTCCAATTGGAGGGTTAGAATACATTCTGTATAGGGCTTAATCTGGTGCAGAATGTGCACCAAAATCAAAAGTCTTTTTATTATTTGGCACATGTGACATCACTGCTGTGCAAAACTGCATTGGTTACAGATATGCTTCTGGATGCAATTCAAGATGGCTTGGGCTTTAAGAGCCCTGGTGGCGCAGTGGTTAGAATGCAATATTACAGGCTAACTCTGCTGGCTGCTAGTTCAGTTCCCACTGACGAAAGGTTGACTGAGCCTTCTATCTTTCTGAGGTCAGTAAAATGAGGATCCAGATAGTTGGGGGCAATATGCTGACTCTGTAAACCACATAGAGAGGGCTGTAGCATTATGAAGCAGTTTATAAGTCTTAAGTACTGTTGCTATTGGGCTGGATTATTTATGAGATCACCTCTCCCTGTTTTTTTCTGTTGTCTGATCCTGTCCAGCAGTTGGAGCATGCTGTGGGTCCCATCTCCTTAGTAGTGTCAGCTGGGACTCAAGAGGAGTCGTTTTTGCAGGGGTGCCTGCTCTCTAGACTATCATCCCTCAAGATATTATATTGGTCCCAGACCTGCAAGACCCTGAAGTCTTGGTTCTGTGCAGTAGCCTGGGGTTCTGAATGAGCGATGGTGCCCATTTCCTGTTGTGGTACCATATATTTTTATAATTTTCTTTTGGCTGCTACGAATTTTATGTGGGGTTTTTTTTTTGTATATGAATGAGTTTTTAGTATTAGCTCCATATCACATATTTCAGATGAGCAGCTATATAAATGAATGCTGCAGACCAATTTATTAAAGCAGATTGTCATTTTCAAGCTTCTGCAGAATCCTGAAAATGAAGTTATATCTGCTTCAGGATTTCATTAACTTTAATGGCTGAATCCTTTAAAATGAAGGAAAACTACTTTTCAGGTGAAATCATTGGACTGATTTAATTACTAATGGTGAAACACTGAGTTGTGCGCAGAGCCGTTAAAAATTGCCAGTTGGTAATATTTTGCCTTTTAATATCTAGATCTAACCAGATCAAAAATGCTGATTGATTATTCGGTAACCTTATTAGATTTAGAGCGTCTTCAAATTTAAATCTCTTCAATTAAATATTGTACTTTATTCACTGCTCTAATGTAAAAATCTTTCCCAGTCTTCTTGCGTCACTTTGGGAAAGTATCATAACTTTCCTCTGATGGAATCTGTTGAGATACTAATGTTTTTCTTGGTCTGTCCTGGGTGTGATAAATATGTTCCCACCTGCCTTCAACAAGTAAAGGTGGAGTACCCATGATGTCATTCTTCCTAATAGAAGAGGCAATAGCATATTATGAGAGCAATAATGTGTCCTTGACTTGGAATGAAAAGTGTTCATTCAGTGACCGTTCTAATTTAGGATGAGGTGAACAAAGGGACTTACGGCCGCTGCCCAAAATTCCAAATGTTGCACTGTCCCCAGTCACATGATTAAAATGAGAACGTTTGGCAGCATGCATGCTCTTGCAACTTTGGGAGTTCTGCAACTCCTTCCAATTGTGGGCTGGAAGGCATCAGTCATCTAGGGCAGTGGCCCCCAACCTTTGGGGTACCGGGGACTGGTTCTGTGAAGAGAGGTTTTTCCATGGACCAGAGGGGGCGTAGTTTCGGGTGCTGCCTGCATCCCGTGGATGGGGCTTTCTTGTTTGCACGGCCCTGTTTTTGGCATGCCGTGGAGCAGTGCCAATCCAGAGACCCGTGCGTGTTGGGGAACCCTGATCTAGGGTCATTGGTGTGCAAGACTCTTTCTTGCCCTGATAGTCCCAAGAGGCCTGGGCCTTCTTCCTGCCCCACTTCACCTGTACCATCATTTTGCTGGCCAACTTCCTATTCCTGGTCAGCCTCGAGAAAGATTTGCCTCTGAGGAAGATTGCCTTCGCTAGCTTTCTATCTGAGCCTCACATCAGCTGGGCACATCTGGCAGCAGCAGCAGAGACCCTGGCAGGGTGGGGCAAGGAGAAAACCCACACATCTCTAGGGACTTGGGAATAGGAGGCCCATGTGCCATGTGCCTCTCAAGCCATGACAGGTTTCTTTGTGCTGGGCCTTCTAAGGCCTCCCCCACACTGAGGCACCCCTGCGCAGTTGCTTAACAACCACAATAGTGAGAACTGGGGTTATAGTTGTTAAGTGAGTCTGTCACATGAATGTCTCGCTTAATTATCACAACAATTTGACTAAATTTCTAGGCTTAATTGTCTTAAATTGAGAGCTCGTATGCTATGATTATGCTTAGGAAGGAAATAAAAGAGGTACCGCTTTTTAAAAAATTGGCTACATCTGAAGAATTGTACAGTTGTTAGCTGGTACTGAGGCATATCTTGAACATATAACTAGACCTCTAGCTTTAATCTGGCAACAACAAATGTGGATGAATGAGGAAGCTTGTCAGTTGTTACAGTGAAAACAAAGGAATCTCCTGCCAGGAAAATGAAGTTCTGCTAATTTGATTCGGTTCAGCCTAATGCACATGTAATTTCTGTCCTCCAAAAAGTGAAACCTATTAATAGGCAGAATGTGTGGAACAATTCCTTGATCTTTCTGTCCAAATGTCATGTTAATCCTTCCTCTCTCATTGAAAACTACACACGTCTTTGGATTGAGAATTACTGTCTTAAAAAATACCAGCTTTTTTTTGCTTCATATTGAATAAACATTTTTTTATTTCTCTCGGTATCAAGCTAATTGCTCCATTCTGCTGGGGTGGATAGGCATGATTTAAAGAAAACTGAGGGAGTAATTACATCAATATTTGGTTTACTTCTTTCTTCAGCCCCAAATTATATGGTTTCATTTCTGCAAATGAGTAATGTTAGTGAAAAACAAATATTCAAGTATAATTTTGAGTAACCTATTTATTTAAAACATAAGAGAAACTTGATATGTTTTAATTTCTGGACCATTCATACAAAACAGCATTGCTGCTTATATTAAAACAGTGTTGTTGCATCCTTATTTAATACTTTTTTGTAGTATTTTTAATAAGTATTTCCAGCCAGTTCATTTTTAAAAAGATGACAGTATAAAAAAATATTTATTGTTCAGGAAGAAAACAGTAATGTAAAGCCTTTGGAAAATGTCATGTCTCTGCCTAATGCTGAAACATATTGGATAGATCCTGCCTTTAGATTGCTTAATGTAAGACCATAATTGTACAGATAGTCCTTGACATACAACAGTTGATTAAATGACCATTCAGAGTAACAGTGGCACTGAAAAAAGTGACTTATGACCATTTTTCACACAACCGTTGTATCATCCCTATAGTCACGTAATCAAAACTCAGATGCTTAGCAACTGGTTCATATTTATGATGCTTGCAGTGTTACTTGTTGACAAGCAAAGTCAATGAGGAAGCTAGATTCACTTAACTGTATTGTTAACAACTGCAGTGATTCATGTAATGTGTAACAAGAAAGGTCATAAAAAGGGGCAAAATTCACTTAACAAATGTCTCACTTAGCATCAAAAACACTGGACTCATTGTGACTGTAAGTCAAGGACTATCTTTAGTCATTTAATGAATACTCTCAAAATACGGCTTAACAATAGATCATATTCTATCAGCATAAGTACTGGATAAGCTTCTTGGAGAGAACATTAAACAGGAGACCCAGGATGTTCTGTCACTTGGCCACAATTTGCCCCACCTCATGGATGGGGGAGGATCCATGGAAGAGAAAAAAAGTTTCTTCCATTACTCTTTGCATTAGAAAAACTTGAGAAATTGTCAGTTAATAAATTTCCCTTCACATGAGTTATCTGAGTTCCAAAGCAACAATATAGTGTAATGGAAAGGGAAGTAAGAGGCAGCCTTTAATACTGGTTAACAAGTGCTAACACCTTACCACTCAGTAGCCGGATCAGTATAAGGTTTTAAAAAATACTAACTTACACTGATGATGTTACCTAGTTTGGTAATGAAACATCTGCAAGAAAACCATCAAGCTCAGAGAGCACAGAGGACCACACAGTTCAACCCTGAGCTGCAATTACTTTCTTCAGTGAATACTAAGTCGCATTTTGAGAATTGATAGCATAGGTCAAAGCATATGCCAAAAAGGTGATACGATATAAAGATGGTGTGAAACAGCCATTGAGTTCAAGTACTAACATTGAAGTCTTTCTTCAAAGTGCGCTCATTTGGAACCGAAGATCGTCCCACGGACCGGCCTGCTCCTCCAAGGGAAGAAGTTTATGAATATATCATTTTCCGAGGGAGTGACATTAAAGATATCACTGTATGTGAGCCTCCGAAAGCGCAGCATAATCTGCCCCAAGATCCCGCTATTGTCCAAGTAAGTAATTCCATCTGGAATGGAAAAACGTTTCTCTTGTATCTCTTTGGGAATGTCAAACAGTTAAAAACCATCCTTAGTAGGCAATATATAAATTCAACTGGGCCTATTGATAAATTCTAATTCAGTAAAAATGACTATTATTGCTTGTTATGTTTTCTAGGATTAAATTGGTATCATAGCTTTCTGTTAAATGTAGTGCTCAAGGACAAGAACAATAGAAGTGTAAGTGACGTAGAGAATGAAAACAAACACAAACAGCTTAACCACAGTAGATTAATTATCTTATTAAGACTTGTTTATTCGCTGTAGCACAATGATAACAGAAATAGAAACAAAAATGACAAAACTTGTTATTCCAAAACACTAGAGTGTGATTGGGAAGATTATAGCAATAGCGCTTAGACTTGGATACTACTCCACAGTGCTTTACAGAATCAGCATATTGCCCCCAACAATCTGGGCCCTCATTTTATTGACCTTGGAAGGTTGATTATCTCACCTATTTCCTAAGGATGTTCCCAGTTGTGAAGGCATGAATGGGGTCCTTTCCCAATGAATTTTCAACTAGGCAGATCTTGATGGGGAAATATTTTAGGTATCTTGACTATAACAGTTAGTGAGTCATTTGTTAATGGAAATTGGGTTTCTGTCTGAACTCATTTAAAAAATAGCCCTTGGTAAAGATTTTACTTGAAAAACCTGATGTAACTAGAGCATATTTCAACACAGCCATTTCTGCAAATTGGTTTAGTTAGACCCCTAGTCTTATTTAAGCAAAAACAGCACTAACCATTTTAAAAAATCTGAACATTCAAGTTTGAATACAGATGTACAGTATATTGGAATTTCCTTTTTTAGAAGCAAATAAATGAAAATGGGAAACAAATACCTCTTGAGTTTTAAGGTTTTTCAAATGTTTTCTCTAATATTTGACTAAGTTGCTGTTGTTTCTAATATGTTAATAATTTCAGGTACTACTTGGTTTACACACCATGATAAACCAGCCATAGTTAATAAACTGCAGTGGCTGTTTAAATCTAAAAGATAATGACTGTTAACAGACAGTGCTTATTGAGGTCAGCTTAATACCTAGTAAAATACATTTCCATAAGAATGCTACCTTAGTAATTCATCTTGGATTCTTATTTGTAGTTTAATATGTTGTGATCCCTAATCCATTTGATTAGTTTATGGTTTAATGTATTGAAAGAAACCAGAAAATGGGTACAATTGGTGCCAATATTAAGTAAGCTTTATGACCATGGTCAATGTGAAGTGTTTCACTTTTAGTTTAACTATTGTTAGCCATGTTTTAGGATGTACTCATTTGCAAACATTGATAATTGAAATGGGAGGTAAGGTGAAATCCATCCGATCATGTTCTAAACATAATAGCAGTACTGATCCTAGACATGTATTTGTATTCAATCAAGTTTGTTATTTCAAATCTTAAGACCACCTCTCTCTCTCCAACAATGGGGAAATTGTTACATTAATAATTAATAGCATGTAGGCTTTTCCTGATTTGCTGCCTGGCTAGTGTGATGGAACCACATAGTTTTATAAAGAAATTTGACCACTATCTCTGAATGCTTGGCCAGTACACTCGTGTTCAGAAATTAGAACCTAGAACCCAAAAATGAAACACATTGAGGATTGATGATTTAGCAGACAAATAGTAATGCACACATTAGAAACTAAAATCTTGTAAATCTATCAATGGGCAAAAAGTGTCCCTCCCCCCAAAAATAACATTAGCATTACATAGCACTGGATTTTGAAGGAGATGGTGAGGCAGGAAGATCTATTCTCATGGCTATAATTTGTGAAGATTATAGCAGCTGGCTTGTACATTGGGGTGCCTTCAAATCAATCTTGACTCCTGATAGCTGCCTGGATGAGTCCCTGTAGTTTTCTTGGTTTGGGGAAGTAGTTTGCTATTGCCATCTTCCTAGAGTTGAGAGTGAAGGTCTGGCCCTAGAACCTTCCAGATGATTTCCTATCTAAAGCAAAACTAGAATTCACAGTCTCCCAGTTTCTAACCCGATGTCTTCACACTACCCCACTGTGGCTCTTTATTAAAATGATAATACATAATTTGGAGGAGAGTTGTTTGATTTTCATCTTCAGCTTGATGTGGAAAATTGGTTGTGTTATATACAGCTGAATGAATCTTTCCTCACTTGATTTGTAAATTGATGGTTACAAGGATTTTCCTTTTTTTTTTTTTTTTTGTGATACTGTTCCTTTCACAACATCATCAGATTTAAAATTATCGACCAGATGTTAAGCTGCCTGCCAGTGTGATATTAAACACATTTAACAGCCAGACCACTTTGGCTTCTTCAGAAACCATGATTAAACCAACAGTGGCATAATGTGTGTTAATCTTTGCATTTCTTAAAGCATATATTTAATGACAATTTTTCCATTTGTTTTCTTCTGTTTGCTAATTGTCTCACATTCACTTTTTGCAGTCGTCTCTGAGCTCTGCATCTGCATCTTCTTTTCAACCTCATGTGCCTTATAGTCCTTTCAGAGGGATGTCATCCTACGGTCAGCTTGCCGCCAATTCTTTAATTGGACAGCAATACGCAGCATCTCTTGGTTTAGGTGAGTAACAAAGACCTGCCTGTCGTTGAGATGATCAGTCTCTGGGCTGCAATATTTAATGCTGGGCTACATGTCCTCAGAATATTCTTCTGAGGGAGAAATAAATATTGATGGAATTGTATCAAAGTATTGTGTGAAAACATTTCATTATGTAACTTTCTAATCTGAAGACATCCCACCTTGGCACCGACTGATACACAGAGTGAGAATTAGACTAAAGATACATTGAATTTGGGCTGTTTCTAAGTTGAAAGCATAACTTGGCAAAAACCAGTGTTAAGCTTGTTGTTTTATTAAAAACTTAACTGGTTTTAAACAAGGTTATTAAGTGAAGGTTGTTCAACTAATCCACTTTTAGATAGGCTGCTCACTGGGTGGTATATGTGAGTAAAATGTACAAAGAACGAATATCAGTTGAACGCTTACTAAGATTCCTTCCTCTTTTCAGTGCATCTGAGCAGTTACTCTTTGGGGGTTTTGTAGGGGGTGGATGAATGTTGGACTCGGTTTCTACATGAACACTAACATATCCTTTTGGAAATACACAAGGTAAAATTCTGAGCAGTGAAAAAATTAAAGCTTACTCATATTCATTCAGGAAAAATAAATTATTCAGTGTTAAATTACATACTATTTTTTTTGGTCCATTTCTTCATTTCTGTCACATATTTAAAGCATTTCCACATAAAGTTATCACATGGTGTGTAATGTATATCTGACGGTGGGCAACTTAACAGGATCTGTCTTGTCCCCTGGTCAAATTCTTTTCAGTTTCAGAACTTTTAAAAATATGTTAGCTGCTTAAACCTTCTCTCCTCAGTCATCTGGATGTCGGTACTGCCGTGTGTCTCACCAGTCTCCTCCTTTGCTTTTTCTTCTCCTCCCTTGTCTGTCTTTCTAGAGAAGCTGGTAAGCCCTCCAGCATCAGCAGCTGCTTCCAGTCCTAGCACTTCTTCATCTCCTCAGCCAGTTTCAGAGCCTGACTTGTCATCAGAGCCACATCTGCTGTCTTCTAAGGGTAACAGCAGCTTGAGGATTCCAAGTATTAGAAGAATTGCATGGTGTTTGCAAAAGCTTTGTTGTTGTTTTTTAAAAAAACCTTCTTCCTGAACAGAGTAACATGTGCTAGAATTACCGCAGTAGTCTTGTTTCTGAAACCCTTGGTGCACCTTCTCCAGGTATCAGAATGGGTAGAGATGAACAGGTACTTGCTTCTTAGCCACTCATTTAACATTCTGGAGATGAAAACTAGACTGAAGGGATAGTGCAGAATGGAGCCAGGGAAATTTGGGAGCATGGAGAATGAGCTGTTGCAGATTTGGAAGCATTCCGCTTTGTAAAAAAATCCTTCCTGCGCAACTAAGAGAAGAGGGGGGGAAAATACAAATTAAAGCTGGGAGAAAATTATTCCTGTAATATAATATTTAGTATATTGGTAGAAGATAGGGCATTGACAAAGCAGCCCATTGTACACGGGCATGTCTTATGAATTCCTGAGTGGCATTGGAACACAATAGTTTACATTTGGTAAAACTGTTTCCCCAGATGAATTCTGGCCTGGTGAATTCGGCATCCTGACTAGTTGATGGGCCTGCAGTTGCTCTTGCTTGAATTCTGTGGCAAAACATGTGAGGCCAGGGTTCTGCAATGATAGCCAAAAGTTGGGAAGGAGAGGACAAGGAGCAGTCTCTTGGTTCAGTATTTTGAACGTTTCTAGAGTTAAGATTTTCTTCAGGGAGTTGTGCTTCTTTGTTTTCGTCAGGTGATTATATTTTTTCTTCTATGCTTTCTAAATGCATTTTTGTGCATTTTCTTGAATAGCCTTGAACGTGGTTAATGCTTGGTGGGGGTGGCGTTTCCTTCCTCTTGAATTTTGGATTGTCTAAAACAGAGAGGGAGAAAAAAGTTGCAAATCTCCTCAGAATCATATCTGAGGGAAGCTGTGTGAGTGGCTTTTAAGTTGTAATAGAAGTTTTCTGAATTTCTTGCATTGCATATTCAGAAAGGGTAATGCTATTTTGTCAGCTTGGCATCTTAGAAGTTAATTTGCAGCTCTAGAAATTTTTTCACCTTCAGGGCCACTTAGAAAAGATTTCAAGAAGTTTTGATGTAATACAAGCATAAATATATATTTTACTGTTTCAAGCAGTAACAAAATATGTGTGCCTGTAAGCATATACCTACACAAATCGGAATTCATGGTTCAGATCTAATTTTCAATTATTTGGTTACAAAGTGTTTGGACTTTATCTTACTGTGGAAATGCGTATCTCTGTATGATTGCCTACCGTGAGTTAATTTCAAATACAGTTAGTGTTCTTTTTTTTAAGATATATGGGATCCAAACAAGGTTTATGGATGATTCTATTTTATATATAATATATTTTCTCATATTTGATGCTTCAATCAGCATCACAGTAATGGAATATTTGATGGGAAAGAGAAGATGAATAAAATCATAAATCAAAAGGAAAGAGTTTTATATTCAGTTAATTGAATTCTGCAGTTGAAGAGCTACAGGAATCCATGTATCTGCATGCTTTATTTTCCTTCCAAAACAGAAGCTTCATGTGTCCTTAACAGGAACCTTGATCTTGCTGTGCTTCTATTTCCTTCACAACTGCTTCATGCTGTTGTCAGTGTTAAATATCCAGAAAACAATGCTAGATATAAAGCTTAATACTTGTCAAGAGGACTTGTCAACTCCTTGAGATAGATCAAGTCAAGAAACAATCTCTGAACTATTATAGCTATTTTTCTAAGTCTTTACTGGTTCATTCTTCCCCCTCAAAGGCTTTTCATATCTTCCTGAGCTCAGCTCCTAATTTTTTTTACAGACATAGGCTGAAAGCTTGTTTCTTTCCTCATGGAGGCTTTGTTGAGTTTTCTTTTATAACAAATTTCTCACAGCTATTCTAAATTTGCATGTTTGAGTGGAATGGCTTCCAAATGACTTGTTATGGTATTTATATTAGAAACTGTTTGCTCAAATAAACTGGTATCAGGTTAAAGATTTTCTGAAACACACCAATTCTGGTGAAAGTTTGAATGTGTGCTCTCCTAGGAAAAGCTATGTTTTTCCATTGAACCAAATTATTATGGAATATTTAGATGTGCTGCTTTTAACTTGTAGATATGCTGCTGGATGGATAGGTCCAATCTGCTAGCAAATCCCACAAGTCTGAAATTGGTATGCTTTTATACCTTTGAGCTTTGCTACTAGCTGCCTGTGTCAATATGGTGAGGAATCCATAATCACCTGACAATCGAGCAGTTAACCTTTGTAAATATGGATACGTTCATATGTCATTCTGAGCAGTATTACTTGTTTGGTTTTATCAAACTTATAACTTATGTGGCACTTATCAAGTCAATTGTAACTTAGTCAAAAAAACACACTTCAACTTCGGTGTGATGTGTGAACCAGATCTTTCAATTATGTCAGTACTCACATTTCTGTGTGAAAGAGCTTAGCTTTCAGACTTTCTTCCCAAAGATTCAGAGGGTGTGATTTTCATCTAAATCTGAGAACTGATCTGGTTTGGTGTGAAATACGTGCAGTGTGAAATTTATTTCAAGTAACCTGTTGAAATTTGCTACTATTCGGGAACTATAGGAAAATTGAATTTCTGCCTTATAGCATCTCCATCCGTGCAGTGTTTTTAATCAATCACTAATGCTTCCTAGAGTAAGCCTCTTTCAGGAGAAGATGGTTTCAAAATCTTTTGACAGGATTGAGGGGAGCCAAGGTCTCTTGAGCACAAATCAAGTTTGGTCCAAATAAATGCAGGGGTTACTGACGTTGCTTGGTTTCTCTCAGGTGCTGCTTTTCCATCTGTTCATTCAGTGCGCAAAAGTCCAATGGTGGAGCAGGCTGTTCAGACTGGCCCGCTGGATAACAGCCTGAATCCCAAAAAGGCAGTCAAAGCTCCTCCAGCAATTCAACGCAACACACGTCAGATTCCACAGAATCACAAGACAAATGGTACTGAAATCTTTTCCTTCAGACATTATGCCAGCATTTTAAATTAATAGTAATTGGAACTACCATCTGCTGTTGCCTTTCAGCATCTTGGCTATATGGAGTGAACAGGTTTTCCTATTTTGTCTTAGATATAGTTGACCCAACACCTGTGCAAACGCAAGGGCAGGTGAATGATGAGAATAGAAGGCCCCAGAGGAGGAGATCAGGTATGTTACCTGATTGTAAATTGTCCAAAGTAATTTAATTTAATTTTTCAAAGCAACTGAATTGCCCTCTTCTGCGTTACTTTTGTAATGCAACCTTTCATAGAAGAATCAAGATTAATTACTCCTAATTAATTCAGTATACTCCTACTTCAGTTGAAAAGTAAAAGAGTTCAACATGAAAAGAGTTCAATATGCATGAAAAACTAAAAGAATTACAGTAAAAGGACATCAGTATAGTCCACAAGGACCTGCAGTCTTATGGAGTAATATGATTTTAGCATCATTAAATGAGAAGCCTGTGCTGGTCTATGAGTAATGTTTCAAATCTAAGTCAAAATGTAAAATGAATTAGAATGCAATAACTTATTTCTGTAAAGTTCAACAGAGTAGAAGTTAAGCAAAATATTTCTAAATTAAATAGAATTATTTTTCACTACATTGCAATACAGGTAGTTCTCAACTTAGGACCAGAATTGAGCCCAAAATTTCCACTGTTAAGCAAGATAGTTTTGAGTTTTGCCTCATTTTATGACCTTTCTTGCGGCAGTCATTAAGTGCATCACTGCAGTTAAGTTAGTAACACAGTTGTTATGCGAATCTGGCTTCCCCATTGACTTTGCTTGTCTTAAGGGCACAAAAGGTGATCACATGAGCATGGGGATGTTGCAACAGCCGTAAGCATGAAAAACAGTCATAAGTCACTTTTTTCAGTGCTGTTCTAACTTTGAATGGTCACTAAAAGTATGGTTGTAAGTTGAGGACTATCTGTATAAACAAGTTTCGGAAGCAAAATTTCCTGAAGTTTTCAATTTGATGGATATCTTCTGCTGACTGTAAGACGATCTCTGTCAAATTCTAGGTATTCATGCCAGTCAAGCATTAATAGAATGAGAATACCAGATCAGCCAGCTTGCTGGCATCACTTCTGTGGAATTCAAATGATGTTGAACAACACAGCATCATGCATTGCCTTGAGCAAGGAGCATGTGGGGTCAAGCCTTGTTTTGTCTAAAATTAAATGAATTCTCACTAGAAGATTGTAACATCTTCTGTTTAGGAAATAGAAGAACTAGGAATCGTTCCAGAGGACAGAATCGACCAGCTGCCGTGAAAGAGAATACAATCAAGTTTGAAGGTGACTTTGATTTTGAAAGCGCCAATGCACAGTTCAACCGGGAAGAATTGGATAAAGAATTCAGAAAGAAACTGAATTTCAAGGGTTAGCATTTTGACTGTTTCTTGTATTCCAGTCCCCTCTCCTTGGTGTGGATGAAAGAAAACATCCAGTACAGGGGTCTCTAAACTTGGCAACTTTAAGACTTACGGACTTCAACTTCCAGAATTCCTCAGCCCGTATTTGTGGACTTCAGTTCCCAGAATTCATTAGCCAGCCATGCAGGCTGTGGGATTCTTGGAGTTAAAGTCCACAAGTCTTAAAATTGCCCAAGTTTGGAGACGCTTAATCTAGTAACAGTGTAGCTTGTTATATATGCACATTTAAAAATAATTATTGCTTCTCTCTCCCACTTCCCCCATCAGATGATAAAGTTGACACCGGAGAAGAAAAGGGAGAGCCTACTGTGGCTGCTGAAAACTGCGATGGCAATCCAGATGAAGATCTACTGGGACCCAACTGCTATTATGACAAAACAAAATCTTTCTTTGATAACATCTCATCAGAACTAAAGTCTAGGTAACAGAACCCTAGCAGCTTTATTATTTTATTTCTTCCTCACTAATTCTGTCAGTTTAATATTGTTTTTGCCTGGTATTCTCTTCTATACCCTGATATTGAACATAAATTTGTTTTTTAACAAATGAATGTCCTTATATCTGCACTCTTTGATCCTTTTTCAGTTGCAAGTGAATGCCTTTTTCAATTTTGTACTATATTGTAGATTTTACCTACAGCTCCTCCCAGATTATTGAAGCCATGCTTGAAAAGTCCTAAAAGCATTTTTTTAGTCTCTAAAGTACCTTGCAGTTTGGTAAGCAGTCATAGATGGGGATGAGGAAGAAATTTGAGACCAAAAGAACTTGATCAGCCAAAAACTTTGTAGAAATCCTTGGATTTGAGCCTTACTCTCATTTTTGTATGATGGGAGTCTAAAATGTTTGGAAACTTTATTCTTTGGGGCTCTTGATATCCTTGTTTCTTAACTTTTGCCAAGTTCTATCTTCAGTTAAGATTTTGAGGGAAGAGAAAAAAGTCAAATGTATATAACATATTCTTGGCAGAAACTTAACTCATAAATACTGCTGCTTGGTTACTGAATCCGTTTACCCCTAATTCATCCTTCTGAATTACTTAATTTATGTGTTTTGGAAATCTCAGCAACAGCAATATGATTTGGAAAATTTACAATCGTAAAGCATATTTTATAGGATATTTTGTGAGTCTTTATGTGGGAAATGATGCGATGACTTTAGTCTTTGCTTGAGAGAAGAGTTTTACAGCAGGAAGTTAAAGAGAACTTGACTGTAACTGGTTACTTTTGTTCTTTAGTTCACGGCGTACAACGTGGGCTGAAGAACGGAAGCTGAACACAGAGACCTTTGGTGTTTCTGGGCGATTTCTCCGTGGCCGCAATTTTCGTGGGGGATTTCGTGGTGGAAGGGGGTCTGGAGCTGTGCGGCGAAGTCAGGCTACTCCCAGAGTTGGGACTGGAAGAGTTTGAATTCAGCAGGCAAGTTACAAAACTAAAGTATTTTAGGTTCACCTTTGTTACAGCAGCTGGGATGAATAAAGAAAATAAAGAAAATTAAGCAGTATGCATATGTCCCTCAAAATTAACTAATTAGACAGTTTGGGGGCATTTAAAGTAGTGAAATACTTGCTTTTATGGTGGTGTGAGCTTTTCTCAAAGGCAGAATTTTTCAAGGGTTTTGTAATCCTCAATTTATGACCGTAATGGAACCACTTTTAACATTTTTGGATGGTCATTAAGTGGATTATCCATGTGACTAACCCCAATTTTATGACTTGTTTTGTGATGATCGTTAAGCGAATACATGGTTGTTAAGCAAATGTCACTGTCATTAAGTGAACCATTGTTTACTACGGGACATTTTATGCCAAAAGTAAATGCCAGATTTGAGTGGAAATGTCATAAATCACTGTTGCACTGTTGACATAGGATGCTGCTGCAAAGGCACCCAAAATGCAATCACAGGACCAGGAGTGAGGGTGGCCGTTAGATCTTTAAAACCAGATCTTACTTGCAACCCCCACCCCCACCCCACTGAAGCAAGAGACCAGACCCTATACCAAACTTAAGGCCTGCGGATCCGGCCTGCAGGGCCTGGAAAAATCAAGTCACTGGCCCACAGTGCCTCTGGCAGCTAAAATGGACCACGAGCAGCCCTCCCGCGCCTTGTTTTCCCTCTCCATGGCCTCCTGCAGCAGTCTGCCAGCTGAAAAATGGGCCATGCAGCCTGCTTTCGGCCGGCAGGAGTGCTGTAGGAGCCATGGAGGGCGAAAACAAGGCGCAAGGGGGCCACACCAGACACCCCCCCCATGCCCCATTTTGGCTGGTAGGGTACTGCAGGAGGCATCCATCCCCTCCCCCCCAACCCCCACCGCCAGCCCACAGGGGAGAACTACAATGCTGATCTGGCCCTCGAAGACATCCAGTTTGACACTCCTGCCCTATATATACCCTTTCAGACAAGTCTGGGAATCATAACCACCCAACGCCCTCAAATTCTCCTGTTTTTACTTGTGAAAAGGTTTGCCGTGTCCCTTAGGCCTCCACCCCTTTTTTATTCTTTTGAAGAAAACGAGCATCTAGCAAAGCAAGGTAAATAGATAAAAAGAGTCAACTGGCAGTGAGATGGGCAGCAAACAAATTTAATAAATGTATTGTGTACTTGGGGGAAAAAAACAAACCATGTCTCTGTTTTATTTTATAGCTTTCGGCCACATCGCTATGAAGTCTTGTACATAGGAAGGAGGGAACAATACAAACTGCTGCACTTAAAAATGGGTGAATGAAACGTTTACTTTCCCAAGCCTGAATTACAATGGGATTATTGCTAGTCTGTCACAGCAGATGGGAGCACTGGGATTGCTTCAACAGGAGTGCACTCTGGTTCAAGGTTTTTTTTTTTTCCTCCCCAATTTTTCTCTTTTTGGGGGTGAGGGTCTTTTGCAAGTAGTGCTGCTGCTTAAGTTCTAGCTGCAAGGAACCTGTGCTGCTGCTTAAGTTCTAGCCGCTGTTGTAGTTGAACACAAGGGAGGAGCACTTGTTCTATTCCTAAAGAAAGCGATGCAGTTCTGAACTCTTAAAAAAAAATGAAACCAGCAATTTAAATTTGGAGAACGGACAGGTCTGCTGGTGTCCTTTTTCTTCTGACTTCTGTGCTTTTCTCTTCACCTTCCTTCCTTTCCCCACCCTGCCACCCCCTTTGGAGCAGATTGTTTTGATGTCTAGAAACCAATTCTAGTGCAAACATGTTGTGCGTGTGATGTAGTGATGGGATTTGTTGCTGACCATGTTATCTGTAATTCTGACTTGCCGCTTGAGAAATCTTTTCTCTGGAGAGTTTTACACACTGCAGAGTTCGCTTGGAGTGCTGGTCACCCCTCAGAAGAATTAGTATCTCAAAACTGATCTGGGATGAATGCCGTTGTCGATTTTCTAATGACGAGCCGTTCTACACCACTGCAAATTTTCTGTAGGCGGAGGCGGCTTAAAACTTACACATCATGCCCTTTCAGCAAATCTTGAGAGATCTTTTTTATCTCTTCTGATTTAAAAGGGGGGAAAAGTTCCGAGCTTCATGTTGTCTCAAAATGCGAGATGCAACTTCTAAAGGAAGCTTGGGTGCATTCGATAAAATTCAATTGCTCTTAATGTCCCCCAACTTTATAAATAGTTTGGGTTTTTTTTGTGTGTTTTTAAAATAGTTGTGGAGGATATGAGCACACAGGGATTATACACTTGCATGGAAATGGGTAAAAGCCTTTAGTAATAGGTTTGTGCCACTTTTGTTATCTTGTAGAAATATTCCGTTGAAAAGGCTTCCATAGTGGAGGCCATATCTCCTCCTCCCCCCGCCCCCCCCCCCCATTTCCATGGCTTCCCCTAGGTCTTGCATTAAGTTGGTGTAAAGCTTTAGTTTCTTTTGTAGGCCTTCATCGCAGAGTGACACATTGTGGTGAGGTCGCATTATGGAGTCATGTAAATTGTAATTATAAATAAACATGTAAATGTTTAACTGTTTTCAGCTTTTGGGTTTTTTTTAAAAAAAGTTTTCAATCAAAAGGGTTAAACAACAACTTGCAAATCAGGAAGAGGCTGATTTTAGGATGCCCTGAATAAGATACATGGTTTCTAGAGTAAAAAAACATGCATGTGCATGCACATACGTTGCTTACTTCAAAATCACTCATAACAAGTAATGTTAACTGCATGTCGTTTAGCTTGTTTATTGTTGAAGTTTCAACATTTTCTCCTGGGAACCTAACAACTTGCTCCTTAATCTCGATTTTGAAATACAAATATTTCTTTCTGGATAAGAGATGCTGAAAGGCTTGGAAAATAAAATGTTAGCAACCACGAAAAACGGATTGGGTGTCCTTTTAGGGAAACCAATATGAAGCCTCCAGTTTGGCATTTTTAAATATTTGTCTTGTGAAACATAACCTTATGCTACACATTGCAGTTTGTAGGGACTATCTGAAAAAAAAGCGCAAAATGGTTGCTTAACAGGGAAAAATATTGTTGCAAACCATACCCTGTACATGTAATTGAACCAAATAAACAAGATCCACTGAGTGTCTTTGAACAGTTTTGAAATTTTGATGGGTTTGTGCCATTCATACATTTAACTAAATATTGAAAATGGCTAAATCTGATTATGCAACTCAGTTTTTTGACCAAATTGAAATTGGAGGTTGGATGATTTACACATTCCTAGATGTTTTCTGAAGATAGTAATTCATCTTGCAAAAAAGCCAAGATTTGCCCCACATAGACTATTCTTATTGGCACTGGTTCTGTAACATACTAGCTTTCCAGTCCTGGCTATACATGTGATACTTCCAAGGGGGATCTGTGTAGTTTGTAACCGCAATCTCTTGCTGGCACAATACTGCTAACACATGCCATTTGATCTTGTAAGCTGCCCAAATAAAGCAACACTGGGATGTTCATAATGTTAGAGGACATTTCCTTGAATTTGGTAATTGGCAGTTAAGTATTAATACTAATGAAAATCCATTAGAAACATACCCTTTAAAACTACTTGCTCTGAAAGCACCACTGGTGTTAATAGAAGCATCCTGCTATCACTTCAGAAGCCAAGTTTCTTGAGTTTTTAAATCATGTGAAACACCTATACTGAACTTGAAAAATACTTGAAAATTTCCATTTGTTACGATTACTATATTGGTCTTTGAACCTTTGTGAATTTTGCACGAAGTGCACTACCTGTCAACTTCGAATCGAGCCTGGCAGAAGCCATTTTGCTATTCCTCAGCTCCACATTGAAGTGGGGGGATGAAATACGTTAGACAAAATACAACTTTCTCATGGGAACCAAGGTCCTACAAGTGGTGGATAGAGACAGGAAGGAGTGTCTGGAGAGCCCACCAATAAGCCTAATTGGCCAATGTGACCGGTGACTCTTGGGGAGGGATTTTGATTCCTATTTTAATTATACTGAAACTGCAGGAAACATTTAGAGTTGGTTTTCCATTTGATTGTGCCAATATGATGTGCCCAATAAAGTTCTTAGAGGAAGACCTCATCCTCTGAGGTCTGATTTGCTTAGGTTCATTGGTCAGGATCTTGACATCACCTTTTAAAGGCTCACAAGTATTCTCCAGCACGTGTACACTGCCACATTTAGATCTGTGAGTCTTAACTTAGCCCTAGTTTTCTACCTTACATTATTCTATCTGGGCTGCAAAATCACAAGGGATCATTATTCAAGGAACAGATTAAAAAAAATTGCTGAAATGCTTACTTGTTCTAAGTAAGCTACAGAAAACTCCCTTTTTCCAATGATTCCACTTAATAGTCCCTATTTTCCTATTCTACATGCAAATACTTTTCACCATACTGTATCCTTTCCCCACAAAATACACCATTTGATATGTATGTCAACTCTTTGAAGTTTTGGATTGTAACTCCCAAGACTTTGATGATTGTCTGGAATTGACAAAGGAACACAACCAGATTAGCTTGTAAGAAAAGGACTCAACACCAATATATTTTTTGGAGAAGTAAGACATTTTCATAATTTCAGGGTGACATTACAACCATGGTCCCATCCTGACTCTGTATGAGAATTTCTATGACTACCTGCCAAAATGATTTTATTGAAATTTACTGCCATTCAGTTAGAAATCAATTCACACAGATCTACTGTCAAACATTCAACAGAGATCAGAAGTTTACATTTTACCTTTTGTATTTAAGTGCAAAACTTAAGTATGAACCATTTCCACATTATGCTGGAGTAAGGTTTTAGGCTTTATCAATCATTACCCCAATGAATTTTAACAAACTGGAACATAAACATTAGCAATGTAGCAGTGGTCATAAACAGTAATAGAACAATTAGTAATAAAAGATATCTTCTATGTCAAATTGTGGATTCCTGAACAAGTTACGAAAACATTTTCTATTTTTGTTTAGAAAAACTCTGGTATTATTATTGCAGCCTGGCTTTTATATATACACATATAAGAATGGAGCCTCTTTTAATAACAAGCTTAAAAAAACAGGTGGTTTATTGTAGACCTCTTAAAAGGGGCAGAGAACAAGGAAATAGAATGCTTACATATCTATACAGACTCATGATTGATTTAAAAACCCAAAACTAAATTTCTTTCATCATGTTGTAGTTTTCTTCTGTTTCTTCTTCTCATTCTCTTCTTTCTCTTTTTCAATTTCAGCAACATATTTTTCAATTTCATCAGGGCTCAGTATCTAAATGGAAGGGATGAAAATAAAATCAATTGGTCAGTTTCAAATATTATGTAACCAGAGGTTTCAGTGTGGCTTGTTCCCTGACAAATTATTTCATTCTCTGAAGGATTCTAATTGATCCAATGGTAATAAGCAGAATAACAGTGCATTTAAGCAAAACGGGTAAGGGAAAAACAGATAAATCCATTACCTATTTTATTCACCCGCATCTTTTCTAGTCCCGTTAGGTCAAGGATGCTGCTGTCAACTAAATGTGAAATCCTTGTGCAATAATTGTTTTTCATTTGAGGCAAAATTTCAAATTGCATTTATAATGTTCTATAACGGGTCCCCAACCCCTGGGCTGCAGGCCAGCACCAGTCCAAGGCCAGCCAGGAAGTGGGTCACACAGCGCCCCATTTGTGCATGCACAGGATCCAGGCAGCACATGAAACCACATCCTCCATGGGATGCGGAAAAACTGCCCTCCATGGAACCAATCCCTGGCACCCAAAAGGTTGGGAACGGCTGTTCTATAGTACATTTTCCTAACTGCGGGATTTTAAGCAGGCTGGACCTGAATTCCTAGAATTCTGGGGATTTGTCTGAGGAATTCTGGGAGTTGAAATCCCTACATATTTAAGTGCGAAAAACCTCTGCTTTAGTGTATATATGAATTTAGGAATAAAATGGAACGAGTGAAACAAGAGTTTGTAAGGAATTATTCCTTTAATTAGGCTTCAGAAGTATCATGTATAGATGCCATATTATTTATATTACTTATTAGGAAGCCCATCACATTTCAAGCGCAGAGCTCTTTTCCAAGCAACTAAAGACCATGATATAGCAACCCATCCTCAAAACAAAAAGTTAGTATTACTTAAGTCAGTTTACCTTGAGAGGTTGGTTTCTTCTCATTACAGCCAGCTCGATATTTTTTCCACCAGACTGTACAACCTTAAATTGTGGAAATGTACAAGTGTATTACAACTGAGGATTTTTTGCAATGAAAGATGACATCCTATTTGAACTGCATGACAAATCTAAGAATGCTTCAATCTAATAAACTTAGAACACCCAGAAACAAATTTATTTCTTCCAAATTAATCTTAGAACCAGGCAAAGAATTATGGCTTTTAATTTTACTGAATGAAATGAAAGTATATTAAATTATTAGGACACTGTTTAGCTTGTTACTTATCAAAATAATCAAGTTAGGAACTATTCAAATGTTGACACTTACTTCAAGAAGGGCTTTGATAACAAGTTTAATTGTCAGATCATCGGTTTCAATGGCTTCATCAGTATAATTTTTCTCCAGAAATTCCCGCACAGATTTTGCTCCTCTGCCGATTGCATTAGCCTAGGATAAGATATATATTTGGCAAAGCTTGACAAACTGATGAAAAATGTCAATGAAATATTTACATATTTAAATGTTTCATCTGATAGCCTAAAATGCCTCCAGCTAATATTTAACAATTATCAGACACTATGAAACCGAATTGCAAGTTTATAAACAGTCCCCCAACATGCAATATTCTTAGTGAAAGAGGTAAGTTCTTTTTCCACAGAGCAACAAAGCCTATTGATGGTTAAATTCCAGGTCCAATTACAGCATACCTTGTGGTAATATATCCATCATATTCTGCAAGTTCTTGTACAGCTTTGTAAGATCTGGGGGTATCACAAACGCTCCTCATGAGGGCAGTAGTGTCTTTATGATGAGAGTTTGATCCTGTTATCTGCAAAGCTCAGAGGACAGGAATGTGTGTGGGAGTTCACAGTACCTATCTGAGCCATTCCCATGGGACCTTTGGTGCCCTGCTTTCTCACGGGAAATTTATCACCTTCACCAAGGCCTAGCTAGATAATGTTGCTGAGCTAATGTTGAAGTCATTGTTTTGATTTTGTACTTGCATTTTCTTAATAAATACTGCTACTCGAGGGCTCTCGGGGCTGGCAGTTGCTCAGACGTCTTCTCTGCGTCTCCCGTCATTTTTTCAATTGCCAGTCCACCACAATACCTCACATTAAAATTAATCTATTCCATACTTTTAGGGGGTCTAAGGAAATCAGTCAAGACAAAAGTATTGCACACCAAATTAGGGTGCCTGCCCTATGTAACAGCCTCCCTTGGAGACCTCAATCTCTTCTGGCCTTCTCAAAGAGCTGGCTTTAAGGGAAAACCACTGCAAGTGTGGTTTGTGTGGTTCAGTTTGTTATATTGTGCCTTTGCTATTGTACTACAATTCTCTTAATTATTTGGAGAGGGATGGGCAGCCATGTGAATTTTCTATATCTAAACAAATATTTTTAACAAAAATGAGGTATTTCCAGTTGTTGACTGGGAAGTTCTACAGCACTATCAGATATCAAAAAGACACTCCCACAAATAAGAGGATGCAAATGGCAATAGAATTTTAACCAAATAGTTGCCATAAATTATTTTGAGAGATTTTGACTGTTGTTTCCACTATTGTTCAAACACTAATTAGCTTTTATTTTAAAATGTATTTATTTATTTATTAAATTTATTTGCCACCTATCTTGCCTTGGGACTATTTTTCTAGTAGCCTATTAAATCCTAAGAAAAGAACTAATTTGCTGAATTATGTTTCATTTTGTGGTTAGTATGATGCACGAACCTAGTCTAACTCATTTCTCCATATAAATAAATGCAGAAAAATATGTGGATTGTGAATAATAGAGTACGTACTATTTTGAATTACAATACGGTTAAGCAATTTTTTAAAAAGGGAATGATATCTAATCCAGAAATGGACACATAGGAATAAGAAATAAAAAGTCAGGCTATACTTTAATACTTTCTGATCTTCTATAGATTATGAGAGTGCGAACTAATCTGATGGAAGGGTTTACCTATAGGATTTAAGTGCTCTTTCATTTTCATCTTCACAAAATCTAATGGGTTAAACTTACCTTCCAAGCATGGTATGTGCCAGAAGGGTCAGTCTGATATAGCCTGGGAGTTCCATCAAAGTCAAACCCTACAATAAGGGCAGAAATACCAAAAGGTCTGCGGCCATTACTCTGGGTGTATCGCTAAAGAAAAAAATAAGGGGAGTGGGGGAAGGTGTTATGAAAATAGAAAACAGAATACCATAACTCTGTGCCAAACGATGTAAAAATTCATGAACAAGTACTTGTCAACTAAGAAATCAGATTATGTTCTGAAGAAAAGCTCAAAAGATTTTAAGTGCAAAAGTCCCTGTTTCAGACAGCAGTTCAGAGTTCAAAATAGACTGAATTTGAAACTTGCCTCCATATTAAAGAAGCAAAACTTCTGAATAATCAAACAGCACTGAAATACTTCCAGCAAGTACAGAACAGCTGCTTCAAACTCAGAGTATCATTTTCAAATCTATGCTTTTTGAAAATTGCAAAACAGTACTCTACAGTTTTTCAAAAACAAAATTTACTTGTAACCAAAAAGATATTGAAGAATTAATATTTTAAACATCTGCTTGTTCATTAATCTATTAAAAACAATCTGGAATTTGGATTTTTTTCAAATGCACATTTAGGAACCGAGACATCCTCATGGGTCTTATCATACACTTTAATTAAAAGAACATCACTAAGTTGGCAAAAACACAGATAGTCCTTGACTTACGAACACAATGGAGCCCAAAATTTATGTTGCTAAGTGAGTCATTAGTTAAGTGAGCTTTGCCCCATTTTACAATCTTTCTTGCAGCAGTTGTTAAGTGAATCACTGCAGCTGTTAAGTTACTAGCAAGGTTAAGTTACTGTTAAGTGAATCTGGATTCCCCATTGACTTTGCTTGTTGGAAGGTCGCCAAAGAGGATCACATGATTCCAGGACACTGCAACGGTCATAAATATGAGTCAGTTGCCAAGTGTCTGAATTTTGATCACATGACCATGGGGACACTAAGTCATGCCACAAGTGTGAAAAATGGTCATATATCTTTTTCAGTGATATTGTAATTTTGAATTGCCACTACAGGAACTATTATAAATAGACTGACTGTATGTAATCATGGAAAAAAAATTAAACATAGTATCTAATAACTGGAATAGGAAACATTATTTCCTATTATATTTCATTACGTTTGGGGAAAAAACTAGATTTTATTTTTGGCCAATAAAAGCAGCTATATAATATTCCATTTTTGCCCAAAGTTTACAACAAAACCAAGCAATGAATATGGCCTTTAAAAAAAATGTACATACCTGCTTCAGGCTAGCAATGTAACGTGTAATATATTCCACAGTGACAGGATCTTCCACTGTGAGTCTATGGCTTTGACATTCCACTCGGGCTCTATTTATAACTATCCGGGCATCTGCGGTAAGACCTGTAAACAATAGTTCAAAATATTAAAATTTTCCTTTAGCAGAATAGGCAGATAAAAATATTTCTAGTTTAGTAAGCTGGCTAAATGAATATTTATTTCATGCCCATGTTCTTCTTGCGTTCCAGAAAAAAAAAATCTTTTGATGTAGATATACGTTATGTGTATTTCCAGCGCACTTTCATTATGGTATCTTATGAGCTTCCTTGTGATGATTTTGAATGAAAAAGGACAGAGGAAAGATTAACCTGACATTTTGTGACTGCCATTCCTCAGCTCAGGTTGTTAAAACATTTTTTAGTTTAGAAAAAAGAAATAAAACAAGGAGTGTTGTACGCTTAAATCTGATTGTTTAAGTAAAAAGATGAATCAGAGCTGTAGAATTCTGCCTTTCAGGCCTGGCTAACCCGATTGGTAAAATCAGGAAAACTTAATTTGAATAATTTCCCAGTCTTCTAGAGCACATAGCGTTCTGACAGAAGAGTTTTAATTCTATTAAATCCACCCCCACCAGGTGGGCGGGAGTGGTGGGCGGAGTAAAATAGGGAATTAAACACTGCTACTGAAATATCTGATGGAAGAATGACACTGTCATATTCAAGTCAAAATAATTAAAGTTCCATTAATAGAAAAATGACATTTCTGAACCATTTTTAACTTTTTTCCTCAATATTCAAAGTAGAATACCATTTGTTATGAATATTTGGATTTCAAAAACTAATTATAACAATTAATTTTAAAGTACTTTTTTTTAAAAAAATAAGACATTTAAAATTGACCTAAAGGATAAAGAAAACAATCCTTCATTAGGATGTTTTCAAAATACTCAGAGAAGGAATCCCCAGATTTTTTTCCTAGCCCCAATATTTTTAATTTGTTGAGATTCTTTGCAAATTAATCCTCCTCCTCCTCTGGAAGGGTAATGCCTTTGTAGCAAGGAATGCACCGGCTAAGAATTCTCAGATTTATAGTCTCAACACACATCTAAAAAAAGTGAAATTAGGAAAAGGCTATACAGCATTAAAAAAAAAATCCATCCTCAGAGTACCTGCAAAAGCCATGCAGACGTTGTCATCAAGGGCACAGATCTTTCGGACAGTTCTCTCATCTTGCAGTTTCGCCACGGATTTTTTCTCCACGCCAAGAACTACAATATCTTTTCCTCGAACTCCAACCTGTAATATGAAATGGAGTAAGCACCGTATCAATCACTTTCCCCATAGTTTAGAGATTTTTAAAAAATGTTAATACAAAAAAAAAATGTGTTTCCATAATTTCAGACTAGAATCATTTCCTATTCTACAGGGGGAGGGGGGTGCCAACTTAAATTGAACCTGTAACTTTATCCTAAACAAAAGTTGAATCAAAGTATAGTTTTGTTGCTAAATATTATCTGATATGAAAATTTGCACTTTTAACATGTATGACAATGTTTCACAGTGGTTTAACAGGTAACATATTCCAACAAAACCACTCCTACAATCATTGCACTATCTGCAATAAGCAACCTTATGTGTGCCCCCTGATGGTGCCCCCCCCCCCCCCATGGA
This sequence comes from Pseudonaja textilis, assembly GCF_900518735.1. Next base: position 6,242,114 of record NW_020769316.1, on the reverse strand, counting down.
CTTCAATTCTGATCAACCCCAGCCAGCACAACCAATCAAAAAGAATTGTAGCAGCCATCTATACCAACTTTATTTATTTGTTGTATATCATACCTTTCTACTCTGGTGAATATTCAAGAGAATTTTTTAAAAAAATACAAAAACAGGAAAAAACCCAAAAATGTATAAGATTAAGGCACCTCTCTTCAGAAGACAGATACCTTTATAGTTTTTTCAGATCATGAAAAAATAGGGTCCTAAGGCATCTCTTACATTCTAATGTCTGGGAACAATTTCAAAAATGCCATCATACTACAGGCAAGAAATCTGATAATTGGGAATATTTTCAAAGAGCCCTCTCCTTTCATTCTAACCTCACAGGAGAGGTTGCATCTTGAGATATCTTTAGTAATTAGATACTAAACCGTTTAGGACTTCAAAGATTTACACCAAATATTTAAATTGTGTCTGGTAAGCAATAAGTATCCGGTAACAACTTTCTGTATGATCATTCTATGACTCTTGTATCACCACTGGTTAGCAGCTTACTTGCCCCATTTTTCACCAACTGCAACTTTTAGACACCTTTCAAAGACAATCTCTCATCAAACTTATTGCAACAGCTAGAAGAATAACCAAAGCACAGTTTGCCAAATCTGATTCAGGAAGGGTTGCAGCTACCAGTAATATACTACCTTTAATGACAGACATACTCCATATTCAGATCTCCCAAGCAAATACAGTTGAGAGCTGAGGACTGTGCTTCTCCCACCCAGAGATGCTGAATGTTAATCCTAGTTTATTTTCTCAAGGAGCAGCATCTCCTTTTTCCTCAACTTCAATTTAACCTTGTTTTTCACTTCAAAACTTTAGTGATTTTTCCCTATCAGTTTTATTACTTGAGCTTGATATATACCTTCTAGCATTTTCCTCAAGAGAGACTGAGAAAAACAATGAGCATTGCATAGTTCTCTTTAATTTTAAAACTAAGTCCAGTACAACTTTTCAAGTAAAGAAAGCAACTTCGCAAGGAAAACAAACATACTGATTTAATCTAAAATATCTTTCATTCAAAATTCCATCATCTTATAAGTACATCCTGGCCCAACATATTCCTTTGAGGCAACTTGCCTCAATTATTTTTTTAATCCTAAAAAACCCAGGTTACAATAAGGCAATGTAGGATTTGCATATACACACTTGCTATGCCTGTTTGCTCACATCCAGCAATGCAATTGCTTACTCTAGAAACAAATATTTTATTTCACTCAGCCACATTTACACCTTTTTATATAGCTTTATTTATTAAACAAGGTTAATACTACTAGTTAAAGCCCCTCTTTCTAGAAGTATTTAATTCTTCCAACTTTTTACCAGAACTGTTGTACATTATTCACATTCAGTCCAGTGATTGATAGGATGTCTCTTAATACCTTTAACTCCTTTTTTTTGGTGTGTGTGGTGGGGAGGAAGCCTCCTCAATCTGAAATTCCTGTTCTTTAATTTTGTAAGTGTAGCTCTTTTCTGATTTCCTTCAGTCAAGAAATTCTTTTCTATCAAACCTTCCCATGGATTATTCAGGCTTATCCCACTACAAATGAACTATTTGCTCATTTCTGGACCTCACATCACTTCCATTATTTGATTAGGAACCTACTCCCTTCCACTTCAGGAATGCTTATAATTAAATAAAAGTAAAATGTTATACGTTAAAGCCTAAAACATGAGCAAGCAGCATTTTTTTTTAAAGTACAGTACCGGAAAAATAAAGTTCTTGCCAGACAGCTAAGCTTCACCAGGGTCTGTTTCACTTTCTGTTTCCCTTTAAGTTATTTAACTTTGGAGAACAATCCTAAATTCTCTGCAGGATAGAAAATGTGAGAATAACAAACCTTAACTTTATCTAACCCCTTCAATATAAAACAACCTCCTCCTTTTAGAGAATGAACCTAAAAAAACGAAGGAGCTTCTCTAATATAGCCTCCCCCACTGCTTTTCTCTGAGCTTGATAACATCACACCAACCCACAATGTTGGTATCACAGTTAAGTCACCCCATTAACTAAGCTTCCTACAACATTAAACGAACATTCAGACAGTTCATTAGATGCACACAACAAAGCTTACCAACCAAAACTCATATCATGGCATTGTATATACTGTGGGAGGGAACACATGTATACCTGTGCTTATACACGTACCCACATATATTATTAAAATCAGGGGTCTCCAACCTTGGCCACTTTAAGACTTGTGGACTTCAACTCCCAGAATTCCTCAGCCAGCTTTGCTGGCTGAGGAATTCTGGGAGTTGAAGTCCACA
>NW_020769316.1:6221883-6239413 GCF_900518735.1 Pseudonaja textilis | reverse complement strand
CCGGTTCTGCCAGTGGGGGGAAGCCTTGCCAGTGGGAGTGATGGGAGTTGGAGTTCAACGCGTCCCTGCTCCGCGCGACCGAGGCTTTTTCCAATCCCCAACACCTCCCCCCCCCAATTCCCCTCAGGCGCGCCTTTTCTTTACCGCGGTGGAGCCTTTCTTCACGGCCTCCTGGGCATATTCAACCTGAAATAGATGGCCGTCCGGGGAGAAAACGGTGATGGCCCGGTCGTAACTCATGACAGCGGCGAGACGACAAAAAAAGCGCCGACCCGGAGCCGAGAATGAAAGGAAGCAGCAGCCGCGCGAGATCTCCCCCTCAAAACAGCACCGTCACCTTCCCTCAGCGCGCATGCGTTGGAGCTTCCCCCCCCCCCCCCCGATGCCGCGCACAGCACGCTATTTACGCAGCACTCATACGCTGGCGCCTCCACTTTTATCCCAGGCGCTTACCCGTAGAGGAGGAAAACAGGAGCCTTACGTCAAGCACGTACTGGCAACCGTAAGCGGCTCGACCTATCCCTGTCGCCGACGCTCTTGGCCCGGACTCAACGGTTGAACGGGATTGGCTAGCTGTCTGAGGCTTAACCAGCCTTGTCAAACCAATACATAAGGAAGCGTATATCGGGCTTCCTGGTACTCTAATAGCTTAGGCGAGGTAACGGGTGAAGAAGGCAGGCAGCCAGCCGGAAAGCTGACTGACGCTACGCAGATGACGTACGCGCGCGTCTTCTCCTCCTCCTCCCCCTCCCCCGGGTTTTCCACCTGCCGCTCCTACGCACTTGGCGTAGCGTTGCTCTTTCCCCCCCCTACTACGCACTTGGCGCAGCGAGATGCTCTTATTGGCAAAAATCAGGGAAGAGATGCGATTCGCTCGCGACAGGAAAGCCGACAACAGGGATGCACCATGTGCGGGGAGGAGGGGAAGGTGGATTTCGAGAACAGAGAAGGGGTGGGTGGGGAGGAAGAACAGGAGGAGGAGGTGGAGGCAAAGCCGCTCAGGTGGCTCGGCCGACCTCTCTCTCTCTCTCTCTCTCTCTCCCTTCGCCTCAGCTCAGTTGCTGCCTCTCAGTCTTTTGCATTGGCGGGTGTGCAGGAGAGTCCAGGTAAAAAAAAAAGGGGGGGGGGTTGCTCGGAAGGCTCTTGGTGCAATGCCGCAGGCTGGTGGCGGCAGATTGTACCATTTCCTCCGGCGCCCCCCCTCCGGGGGGGCCCCCCCCCCCCCCCTGCCCCCCCCCTCTCTCTCTCTTTTTTTTTTTTTGCACGGCACGGCAATAGCGGCCAAATCATAACAAGATTAGGAGGACAGGCCGGCAAACCCCTGCTGCATGCCTGAGGAGGACCCGCCTGGCCGGGAAAGGCAAGCGGACGCCGCCGCCACCGCCCCCCGCCCCCCCATCCTTCCACCACCATGTCGGTCGCCTTTGCTTCCGCACGCCCGAGAGGCAAAGGAGAGGTCACCCAGCAGACTATCCAGAAGGTAACGAAAAAGAAAGACGACCCCCCTTCCCCCCCAAAAAAATAAACGTGAGGGGGGAAGGGGGGGGGGGGGTCTTCAATAGGGCCCACCGGCTGGGGGTCTCCCGGGGGGGGGGGGGGGGGGGGCGGGCGAGGGGCGTGCATCCAGCTTCCCCGAACCCTCTTCAGCAGCCGGAGATGCATCGCTTCTTCTTCTTCTTCTTCTTCCTCCTCCTCCTCCTCTTCCTCCGAGGCTCCGGCTCCCAACGGGCGTTTTGCAAAAGGGAAAGCTGCTGTTGCTGCAAGGACCGGGGCAAAAAGGCAGAAGAGAACAAAGCCGAAGCCTCCCGAACCTCTCGGGGACACTCGCTCCCCCCCCTCTTTTTTTGGGGTGGGGTGGGGAGCCAGCCCGGTTCTGCGTGGTTTGGCTTGGCGGGCGCATTGCAGATCCGCCCGGGGGTGGAGGGGGGCTCGGCCGGCCGAGGCGCCGGACCCGGGGCGTCGCTTTTGACAGCGCTCCAGCCTTGAGCGACGGGAAGGATAAAAGGGCGAGGGAGGGTTGAGAAGCAGCCCCTTGCCCGACGCATCTTCTTTCTTGGAGGGGGGGGGGGGGGAGAGGGTTCGGGGTCGGGGGGGGGGGGGGGGCGGTATTCCCTTTCGGGTTGCCTTTTTTGGGGGAGAGGGTCGCCTGTCTTCTCTGTAAGGCTGCCCTCTTTCTTTCTTTCTTTCTTTCTTTCTTTCTTTCTTTCTTTCTTTCTTTCTATACGTTCATTCATTCATTCATTCCTTCCGTTGGAGATCAACCCCTAAAGGACTGGGATGGGTGTGTGTGAATTGAATCCCCTCCTCATCGGAGTGAGGAAAGAAGGAGGCAGGTGCTTCCCCCTCCCTGAGTTTGGGAGAGCAAAGTGAGGTCCCTCCAGGTGTGATCCAGCTGCGTTTCCCAGGGAAGGACCTCCTAGTCCTTATACTGGAGCGACCGGCCAGCTTGGAACTGCTGAAGCTTAAACAATACCGGGGATTTTCAGGGCCCGCCCTCCAGCAGGCCACCCACCTTCCCAGGAGCAAGGATGATCCACTGGGCTTTTTTCCGGATGTGCCGAGACTACATCCCCCAGCGTCCTCAGCCACCACGACCCAAGAAGGTGTTTTTGGAATCTTGAAAGAAAAGCTTTGATGTTTTTTGTCCTTGTGTTTGACCACGAGGAAGATGAGAGAATGGAGCATCAGGTGGAGGGACCTTGAAAGTCTTCTAGTCCAAACCTCCTGTCATGATGGACAAATTCCTGTTTTGAAAACGTTCAATGATGGAGCACAAATGGAGCATCTAGGAAGTGGGATGTTCACTGCTGAATAGCTGGGACAATCAGGGACCAATCCTTTTTCCTGTGTTGCAAAATGTTTTAACAGAGTTGGAAGGGACATCTAGTCCAACCAACCGCCCAAGCAGGAGACCCCTACCCACTTCTGACCCTACCCATTTCATTCCAATCCCTTCTTGAAAGCCTCCAGGGATGAAGCTCCCGCAACTTCCAAAGGCAAGGTGTTCCGTGGGTTGATTGTTCTCACTGTCAGAAAATGTCTCCTTATTTCCAGCTTGAACCTCTCCTTGTTCAGTTTCCACCCATTCCTTATCTAGCCTACAGGTGCTTTAGAAAATAGATTGACCCCCTCCTCTCTGTGGTAGCCCCTCAGATATTGGAAGACTGCTATCGTGTCTCTCCTGGTCCTTCTCTTCCCTACACTAGCCAGGCCCATTCCTGCAATCGTTCATCATATGTTTTAGCCTCCAGACCCCTAATCATCTTGGTTGCTCTTCTCTGCACTCTTTCTAGAGTCTCATGTACTTGTCAAACCTATCACAGCTTGTACTCCTAAATAGAAATTATGTTCCTTGGCTCCATTTGTTCAGAGAGGTACAGGTTTATTAGAAGTCAAGTGTATTGCATGCATAGCCAGAACTGAGAATCGCGCACCAAAATCCATAAGTTCAACTTTTCCCTCCCTTAACTATATCCCATTCCTGTCACCCCACTCACCCACCCAATCAGGTTGAAGCAAGATGTTTTCAGGTGGTCATTTCAAGTATAGGTTGGTGTGCATTCTTTTTTTATCCCAGCCGGATGACCTTGAAGCAGAGTCTCAGGAAGATAACAGCAGTTAAAACTTTCGCTTTCCCCTCTAAAGCATCCCCCCTCTCATCCACCCCACCCCATGGCAGACGGTCACTGCATGGTTATGAAGCCTAACAAGCGTGAGGTGACAGCTGACAGTACTTAAAAGAAAAATCATCCTAGACATAAATCATCCTAGTATTATCAGCTGGAATCAGTCTTGTGCACAATGAAACCATCTTTACTGAAGATTACTGACTGTAATCTACTATACTGGTCTAATCTAGTTGGTTTATAGATTTTGTTTTTAATTTCCTAGTTCACAGGAAAAGGAGTGACTGGCCAAAGCCATCCAGCCAGTCTCTGTGCCTCTGGTTGGACTAGGAGTGTCCTAATTCACCGTTCAAATGGTATACCTCAGTGGCATTCTTATTTCCAGGTAGTCCTCAACTTACGACCACAACTGAGCCCAAATTTCTGTTGCCAAGTGAGACAGTTGTTAACTGAGTTTTGACCCATGTGTCCTGGGATAATGTTGCAGGATCCAATCTGGATCGGTCACCGGGACCAGAGGTTTAGTCTTCCGAGCCTTTGGACTTATGCAGGAGCCTGTCGTCAGGGAATTTCTCTCTACCGGAATGTGTGCTTTGGGGAATTCCTGTGAATGGGCTCCAGCATGAGTCTAAAAGCTCAGAAGACTAAACCTCTGGTCCCGGTGACCGACGCAGATTGGATCCTGCAACAAATAACTCCATGGACCATCTAGGGAGATCTCCCGTCGTCCAGGTCATAGTTGCCCCAAAGGTGCTTTTTTCAAAAGGCAACTGGACTTTGCTTTTCCTTGAAGATGTTTCGCTTCTCATCCAAGAAGCTTCTTCAGTTCAGCTAGTTTTGACAGAACTGAAGAAGCTTCTTGGATGAGAAGCGAAATGTCTTCAAGGGAAAAAAAAACAAAAATCCTTTTGAAAAAAGTACTTTTGGGACAACTCCATTGACTGCTAAAAGAGAAGGAAATGTGGCTCTTAAGGATGACATCAAAGTGGCAGATTGCCCAATTAGTACCATGCCTTGTTTGGGTTTATACACAAAAAGCCATGTTTGCACACCCTCTAGTCTGTTTGATTAACTCAGCTGTGATTTATGGAACTAACACATTTTTTTTCTTGCTCTCCGTGATTCTTACAGCCACAGCTGGAGCTTAACATGCTAGGCTAAAATGCTGGAATCTAATCCTTTAGCTTGTTATTCAGGTTGTTCTGTGAATATAGCCAATTATTAAGATAGCATAATGGCCTTGAATGTTTACAAGAATCATGCTTGCTTTCTTCAGCAGGTTCCCCACCCCCCCTTGTATTTTATTCATATTTATCTCTCTTACAATTTATGGGTGTGTTTTATATGTATTTTGCTTTGAGACTGGGTTCACACATCATTATGTTGAACCTTGGCTTGCTTTAACATGCTTAACGCACAATAGACTGACTTCTTGAAATACATATCTCCCAAATCAAAGAAAGAATGTTAAGGCCACAAGTGAATCTAATGGCCGGTTTCGATTCTGGTTTACTCCAGTGTGTGAACTCATCCATTACGAATTGTGAACTGTGGTTTGATGCAATCTGAGATGTGACCATGTTTTTAACCCTATTTTCATAAACAAGTTACAGATAGTCCTCAACTTTTGACTGCTCACTTAGCAAAGTTCAAAGTTACGGCAGATTTATCTGGGGGTACTTACAACCCATAGACCAGAGGTGACATTCAGCAGGTTCTGACCAGTTCTGGAGAACCGGTAGCGGAAATTTTGAGTAGTTCAGAGAATCGGTAGCAGAAATTTTGAGTAGTTCAGAATACCATTTCTGACTGGCCTCGCCGCCATCTATTCTCTGCCTCCCAAGTCCCAGCTGATCGGCTGGGTCTTCTTCTGTTAGTGGGGTGGGGTGGGAATGGAGATTTTACAGTATCCTTCCCCTGTTACGCACACTAAGCCACGCCACCAAACCACACCATGCCCATCAAGCCACACCCAGAGAACCAGTAGTAAAATTTTTTGAATCCCACCACTGCCATAGACAAAGTTCCAATGGCTGGAGCCCCTCCCCCGGCGGACATGCGACCACATTTCATGTGCTTGTCAACCAAGCCACATTTGCAGATGTTTGCAGTCTTGTGGTAATATGATTGTGTTTTATGACCATTTGGCCAGAAATTGGCATTTACTTTGAGTTTTTTTAGAAAAACTGCAGCCACAGGAAACAGAATAACAGCGTTGGAAAGGACCTTCTAGCCCAACCCCTTGCTCAGGCAGGAAACCCTATGTACCATTTCAGATAGATGGCTGTCCAGTCTCTTCTTAAAAACTGCCAGTGTTCTGGAGGCAATTTGTTCCATTTGTTCGCTGTCAAGGAAATTTCTCTTTAGTTCTTAGGTTGCTTTTCTCCTTCATTACTTTTTGGTTTGTTTAACCACCACAGATTTGCTTAACAACCACTGCAAAAAAAAAAAAAGTCATAAAATTAGGTCTTTAACGTTGCTGACCTGATTTTCAACTGTCATGATATAAAACTCTGATGGGCATGCTCCATTATGGTCATAACTCAAAGACTTACCTGTACAGGATGCATCAAACCATAATCCAGAAGATGATCTACAGTGGCTACATTCAAGCGAAAGCAGCAAACTATGACATGGCTGCTTTCATGGGTGAACCTATTCAATACTGTCAACCGTGTCCAAAGCAAGGGGATCCAAAAAGCAACGTGGCAGACGCTACCATCTGACTGAAACTCTACCTTTTTTTTATATACATCATGGTGCAAATAAAAAGAAGTGGGGTTTTGATTGCATGCTGCCTTTGGCACCTACCCTGCAGACCAGTTTTACATTTTGCAAACAAATTACAGGAGCCATTTGCAAGGTGGGAAAGACATATAAAATATGATTTGCCTATACATTTGAAGCATAGCATTTTAAAATGAAGAACTCCTAAGTTCAATATTAGCATCTTCTGCTGAAACGATCTCATCCTACAGAACCTGGAGAAGATTTTGACCTTACAGAGCCTTATGGATGAGTAGAAATGGTAATTGCTATCCGGTCAGAGCTGGAGAAGCTTCTTGGATGAGAAGTGAAACGTCTTCCTACCCCCACCCCCACCCCAAAAAAGTCCAGTTGCCTCTACAAAAAGCATCTTTGGGACAACCATGACCTGGATGACTGAGGATCTCTACAGACTTTTAGCTATACCATTTGGGATGAACACCCTTTGAATGGTGTGGGAGTATGATTGGCATTTCCAGAGGGGGAAAAAATGCAGATTTCAGGAACCAGGAATACCGCTCAGGTGACCCTGAAGGCACAGATAAACCTCCAAGTGCTTCAACAACCCCTTAAAACAAGGATCTTCAAACTTGGCAGGTTTAAGACTTGTGGTCTTCAATTCCCAGAATTCCTGAGTTAACATGAAGAGGAATTCTGGGAGTTGAAGTCCACAAGTCTGAAGGCTGTCAAGTTTGAAGACCCCTGCTCTAAAAGGATGCAAATGACCAGCTGTCTGCCAGGAATATAAATCCTTCCATTCCCCACTATCCTGTCAGAGCTGAAGAAGCTTCTTGGATGAGAAGCAAAACATCTTCAAAGAAAAAACAAAGTCCAGTTGCCTCCTATAAAAGCACCCTTGGGACAACTCTGACCTGGAAGACTGAAACTCTCTACAGAGCTTTAGCAATGATAATGTTTAAAGACTTTGGTCCAGCTCCTTCTTTTAGCTCAATCCAACTCACAGTTGTAGTGAAAACAGGTGGGAATGTTTGCTACGTACGCTGCCTCCAGCCGACAAAAAAAAATTAAGGCAAGATAAATTTAAAAATTAAATGTAGATGATGGTAAAACATTTCATTCCATTAATGCAAATATTATTCCACTGCTTTTCCTAATGCTGGTTTAGATTTCATAGTACTTAATGCATAAACAGGATTTGCAAGGACTATCAAACATTTTAGCAGGATCAAATGAGGTTTCTCAGCTACCTTTCAATCAGTAATGGCTGGATCTCTTTTGTTGCTTTTAAATCCAGATGTTGGATGAAAATCACCATCTGATACAATGCATCATGGACTATCAGAGCAAGGGCAAAACAGCAGAATGTACTCAGTGAGTATGAATTTATAGGTTGATGCTAAAATATGACGCTTTATCATTTCCTGATCAACTGTCAGCAGATGAAAAGAACAATTGTATTGCTGATGTGGAGAACATCTGCAATTACATTGTCATGAGCCAGGATCTTCTCATTGTTCTTTATAGAGGGAGTGAAGGAGTCAAAAAAAGTCAAAATGGCTGCAATCACATTTCCCATGCCCTGTTTCTTGTATATACTATGGCAGTTATGATTTCTGTCACTCTACTCCATAGACAGAGAGGTCTCCAAGCTTGACAAATGTACGACTTGTAGACTTCAACTCCCAGAATTCCTCAGACCGCTATGGGGATTCTTGGGAATTCCTGAGCTAGCCTGCTGGCTGAGGAATTCTGGGAGTTGAAGTCCACAAGTCTTAAATTGGCCACGTCTGGAGACCCTCCTACTTTCTAAAGCATTCATCTCTAGAGGTGACTGTTTTCAACATACCTCATTTATATTATTTGGTCTGACATTTATTTTAGATTTGTGCTACACCTATAAATGAAATTTTAGCTTTATCATCAAAGTTGGTAGGGGGCCTCACCAACAGGTTAAAGCAACAGTTGGTCTCTCAACTGAAGCTGAACCTCACATTGCCAAACCCAGTTGAGCTTAGTTGTTGTGTAACCAGGGGTGGGATGCTACCAGTTCTGCCTGGCTCTATAGAACTGGTAACTCTGAAGAGCAACGGACACGGAACCGGTTCCGTGTCTGCTGCTGTTTTGGCCCACCTGGGCTCTTACCTGTCCTTTATTTCCTGCTTTTTCAACCTCAGGTGCTTTGCGTGGAACAGCTGAGGTTGAAAAAGCAGGAAAAAAAAGACTTTCCAAATGCTGTGCACCTGCATGCAGCGCGTTTCAGCTGACTGGACGGCACAGCTAAAGGTTTTTTTTGCTGCTCCTCAGCTGTGTTACTCCCCAAAATAACATAGTAGGTAAGAACCTTTGCATTATGTTGAGGCACCTGATCACTGAACCAGTTGTTATACCGGCGGCATCCCACCCCTGTGTGTAACTTCCACTTGGGTTCAGCAGACAACCAAGTGCAGTGTAATCAAATGCACACTAATTGTTTCACCCCCCATTCACCCCCATTCTCTCTCAAATTGCAGAATTTTCTGGTGCTTTTCCCTTCCCGCTTTCACCCCACCCCACCCCACCCCACCCCCCATTTCAAGCGATTTCATTCCAGGGACTGGAATCCTCCAGGAATATTTAGCATCCATTTTAAGCTCCTCCCCCCCCACCAACCCCCTCTTAAAATCCAGTGTGTTTTGGGAAAGTACCTCTGCACTGCATGTATTAATGCTGTGTCTAATTCTGTCTCTGCCCCTCTGTCTTTATTAACTGATAGATGGAGGGCAATATTAGTAGCTCAGGGTTGACATGAGGGGTCCTTGATGCTCTCTGAGCTTGGTGGTTTCCTTGCAGACATTTCATTACCCAAACTAGGTAGCCTCGTCAGTGCAGCAATGATTCACTGATGACGTTACCTAGTTGGGTAATGAAATGTCTGCAAGAAAACAACAAAGCTCAAAGACTAAGGAACTCTTAGTAACTGACCTTTCATGTCATGTAATATAGGACAAAGATGAGTGTGTCAGTTTCTATGCACAAAAATAAAGGAGTTGGCTACAAGGATCAAAATACAATGCATCAAACATTTTTGATTCTTAGGGTGACATTTTAGCAGTTTCAGGATAAACATTGCTACTTATTAAAGTTAAGCAGGTGAGGGTCTTTTGGCGGGGATTTGATGGTAACAAACATGCTTGGGATTTTAAAGAAAAAGGGCCAAATTCAGATGCAGGTTTAAAAGGGTAAATGTTTCCAACACAGTTTCTTTTTCCTCAGATATATGTTGTTTTCTTTTGTCTATAGATACCAACAAATCTTACACAGAAATCTGGTCTACCTGGCCACCATAGCAGACTCTAATCAGAATATGCAGTCCTTGCTGCCTGCTGTAAGTATCTGCATGTGAGTCAAACCAAGTTTATTGCTGAATGAGCCAATTCAAAAGAAGTCTCATCAGATTGAGTGGAATCCTTTGGTTGTGCTTTATGGGAGGTAGGGGAACAACCAGAAAGACACCTGATGTGTGGATTGCAATAGAATTAAAGTTTTTGTGTTATGGACTAAAAGATGTTGGGTATGGTTTATACCTGTACATGAGGACACACAATGGCTCTGATGAAGGAAAATATTTGTAGCTCAGGGTGAAATGAGGGGTCCTTTATCTTCTCTCTGAGCTTGATTGTTTTCTTGCAGATGTTTCACTCCTTAAAGTAGGTAACATCAGCAGCGCACCAATGACACACTGATGATATTACCTTGTTAGGTAATGAAACGTTTGCAAGACAACAACCAAGCTCAGAGAGTTCCAAGAATCCACGCTTCACAATGTGACCATGTAACACCTCTGTGAGTCACCCTGCCTGCCAGGAAAGAGCAATTAAAAGTGCTGCTGACCACCTATAAAGCCCTGCATAGCCCAGAACCAGGTTATCTGCAGGGTTATCTGCAGCGCCATCTCTCTCTGTCCCTATTTGCTATACCAGAACTGTCAAAATCAATGTCCTCTGGCTTCCATCTATTAGACAGTGCCATCTAGTGGCACCTAGGAGTTATGTCTCCACTATTGTTGCCCCTGAAACAGCATCCCCAACCTTATTGGCCTTCTGTAAATCATTAAACCTAGATGTGATCACATTTTTTTTTCTTTTGACCCTAACCTAAAAAATAGATGATGATGATAGCACTAGCACTTAGACTTATATACCGCTTCACAGTGCTTTACAGCCCTCTCTAAGCCAGGGGTCTCCAACCTTGGCCACTTTAAGACTTGTGGACTTCAACTCCCAGAATTCCTCAGCCAGCAAACCAGCAAAAAGCTGGCTAAAGGATTCTGGGAGTTGAAGTCCAGAAGTCTTAAAGTGGCCAGGGTTGGAGACCCCTGCTCTAAGCGGTCTACAGAATCAGCCCATTGCCCCCAACAATCTTGGTCCTCATTTTACCAACCTTGGAAGGATGGAAGGCTGAGTCAACCTTGAGCCTGTCAGGATTGAACTGTTGGCAGTCGGCAGATTTAGCCTGCAGTACTGCATTCTAACCACAGCGCCACCATGGCTCTTAGGTTGATTATGATGATTATTTGTCTTGTTTACATTGTTGTTTCATTCTTTTGGGTTTAAGTTTTTTGGTGATCTATCTAGAGTCATGATGGCAAGATGGGCACCTAACTACAGGTAGTCCTCAACTTACAACAGTTCATTTAGTGATCATTCAAAGTTACAAAGGCACTGAAAAAAATCACTTATGGCCATTTTTTACAGTTACAACCTTTGCAACATCCCTGTGATCAAGTAATCAAAAATTAGATGCTTGGCGACTGGCATGTACTTATGATGATTGCAGTGTCCTGGGGTGATGTGATCCCCTTTTGTGACCTTTTGACAAAGATAGTCAATGGGGAAGCCAGATTCATTTAACAACTGGTTTGCTAGCTTATCAACTGCAATGATTCACTTAACAACGGAGGCAAGAAAGGTACTAAAATGTGGCAAAACTCATTTAACAAATGCCTCGCTTAACAGCAGAAATGTTGGGCTCAGTTGTGGTCGTAAGTCAAGGATTACCTGTATATCAGTTGTATCAATCCATCCATCCATGAAGAAAGAAAAAAAAAAACCAGCTCCTTTATGAAACACTTCGTCTTTTTGTTCCTCTCTCACAGCCACCAACACAAAACATGAACCTCGGCCCAGCTGGAATGAGTCAGAGTGCCTCCAATCAGTCTCTCCATTCACAGAGCAACCTCAGTGATGCAATCAGCACAGGGCTTCCAACATCATCTCTCATGCAGAGCCAAATTAGCAATGGTAAGTGGTCCATGGTTGCCTGGCAACTGCATCATGGCTGCTTGGAGCTGGTTTTAAAACTAATCAAGGTTGAGTGTTTAGAGCTGGCTGGGGTATTCTGGGAGTTGAAATCCAGGTATCTTAAAAGTGACCAAGATTGAGCAAAACACATTTTTAAAACCATGGGGGAAAATGTTTGCATCAGTTTATATAGCAGCGGCTAGGATTCTGCAACCACCATTGTTGCAGGAGGCCCAGATTGTTGGGAAGCTAAGCGTGAAAATGTTTGATCCTGTCTCAAATCAGTGTTGAACCATTTCACCTTCCATTTGCATTTCAAGAATATTCCAGAAAACGTTTGTGTGCAGAAGAAAAGGGGTGGGAAATCAAAGAAATTAAGAAGACTTAACAATTTGTTATTGCATAACCTTTCAGGGATCACAGTCATAGGAAGTTATTGTCCCTGTTTTGTTATTTCTATACCTGCTTGCCTGCTTGCCTATCCATCCATCTATCATCTGTCTGTCTCTCTCATCTATCTCCATCTCTAATATATATAAAACCTACTTTTATTATATCTATCTACTTATGTTTGTGTGTTTTATCTTTGTCTGTCTCTCTCATCTATCTCCATCTCTAATATATATAAAATCTACCTTTATTATATCTGTCTACTTATGTTTGTCTGTGTGTTTTATCTTTGTATTTATCTATCTATCTACCAATCTATCCATCTATCATCTGTCTGTCTGTCTGTCTTCCTATCCATCCATCCAATCTAATCTAATCTAGAGACCTCTTGAATTCCCAAATAATTCTGGGCATCTAACATCCCAAAGCAAGAAACAATAAAATGAAGGCAGTGCCAGAAGACATTTCATTCATGTCTACTCTAGTTACTTGCTATTTACCATAAAAAGATGAAAATCACACAACTAAAACATTAAGAATCGGTGGCTCAGTGGCTAAGGCGCTGAGCTTGTCGATCAGAAAGGTCGGCAGTTCGGCGGTTTGAATCCCTAGCGCTGCGTAACGGAGTGAGCTCCCATTACTTGTCCCAGCTTCTGCCAACCTAGCAGTTCGAAAGCATGTAAAAATGCAAGTAGAAAAATAGGGTGGGAAGGTAACAGCGCTCCGTGCACCTTCCGCGTTTAGTCATGCTGGCCACATGACCACGGAGACGTCTTTTCAGCTTTGAAACGGAGATGAACACCGCCCCCTAGAGTCGGGAACAACTAGCACGTATGTGCGAGGGGAACTTTTACTTAATTGAAAGTCTGTCTAAGAGAAGCGCCTTTAAAGACTTTTAAAAAGCGAGCCAAGAGGTCAGGCCCCTCAACTCAACAAGCATTATGTTGCAAGGAATTGCAAGGACCCAGAGAAAGCAACATGAGATTTTTGAGTTGGGTTGGGGTTTTTTGCCCCTTCTTTGCAGACACGGTGATTGATCAAAAAGTATGTTTTGCAGCCTGAACGTCTTTTTTTTTTTTCTTCTTTCTGCTTGCTTTCTACCTAGGTCCTAACCACGTGTCTATGCAGCAGTCAGGTCAGAGTACCATGCCCACGACTTCCCTGAGCATGACTCTCAGTAGCCATGGAACTGGGCCCAGTTATAGCCACACGGTGCCTGCATCTCAGAGCGTTGCCATGCAAGGCCAGGGATCGATTGGCAACTACGTCTCGCGAGCAAATCTCAGCATGCAGTCCAACCCAGGTACGGTGGACTTAACTTTTGCCCTGCTTAGATCAATGCAGCCTCTTTGGTCTACAAGTGCCCACTTTGGCTTTCAATAATGGCAATCAATTCGTGACATCAATTCATTGATTAAACCACCCAACGAGATGCAGTGGAGTGGTGAGAAAAGTAAAAGTCCTGCAATTAGAGAGGAAAAAAAGCAAATGCAGAGGTCAAGAATAGGAATATTGACGGGATCAACCTATTTTCCAAAGCACCTGAAGGCCAGACAAGGAATAATGGATGGGAACTGATCAAGGAGAGATTCAGTTAGAAATAAGGAGAAATTTTCTAGCAGTGAGAACAATCAACCAGTGGAACAGAAGTTGCCTTCAGAAGTTGTGGGAGCTTCATCACTGGAGGCTTTCAAGAAGAGACTGGACTGCCATCTGTCAGAAATGGAGTAGGGTCTCCTGTTTGGGTAGGGGATTGGACTAGATGACCTACAAAGTCCCTTTCAACTCTGTTATTCTGTTGAGTACCTAGCTCAGCAATAGTAACTGTGAGAGGGATCTAGGTGTTAATGTAAATACTATTGGTTTCTTTCTCTGGAACTTAGCATGCCTAGTCTGTTCTGACCAAGGCGTCCTGAGACATTAATAATCATGCTGTTCCCAAAAACCATTTTTTTTATTTCAACGGCTGTGAATTATATGCATTCACAACCCATAATGAGTCCCAAACAGTTTATAAATAGTCCAACAGAAGTCTGCCAGTCTTTCAGGATAAGGATGATAAGCACCCACCTTTATCATCCTTGAAATGATGCCAATGACTAAATTGCCAATTAGCTGTACAAGGCCAAACAGAACACAAAATCAATATGGAGCTTCAGAGTTTAAACTGACCAGAACGAACAAAGTTGCTTCCTGCAAAGGCTCATGTCTCTTTGCTCCTCCTTTATGGCTTATGGGAGGGGCCAATCATCTCTAAGCCTTACTCCCGTGTCGCCCCTTTTGTCTTAACTGTTCTTGCCTTCTGGCAGCTCTGTGCAATTGCACACTGGGAACAGGCTCCCCCTGTTCCTCTGCCTTGCTGCTGTCAGATTCTTCGGAGTCAGCACATAACTCTCAGATGGTCCTGGTCCCATCTCTGTGTTGGACACAGATCCCTCGTCTGAATCTTCCCCAGACTCCAGGACTGGCCCATGTTCCTCCCCACTGTCCAACTCTGCTGCCAGCTCCTCAGGCCGCCGGCGGACCACAACACAGTCAACCCAAGCAGTCTTGGTTAATTAATGGGGTTAATGGTTTAGGAGTTTGTGCAAACTCAGAAACTGGGTTAGTTCAGCAGCCAAGTTAAGCATGTCGTGGCTTAACCCAGCTTGCAATTCTTTGTGTTGCAGTTTCCATGATTCACCAGCAAGCAGCGACATCCCATTACAACTCTCCGCAAGCGGGAACCCAACATTACCAAGGGCAGTCTTCCATTGCCATGATGAGCCAGAGTAATCAAGGAAACAGCCTCATGGGGCAGCGGCCAATGGGCTCTTACCGAGCTTCACAGCAAGGTGAGTGTAAAAAGGTGTGTGTGTGTGTGTGTGTGTGTGTGTGTGTGTGTTTCCAGATGGATAAAGATTCCCAGAGACCCTTGTGCAAATTGCAAGCAGCAATCTTCTCAATACTTGTGAGGATCCCTGTCCATGGCACCCCAAGGAAAGCCGTTGGAAACAAAACAACAGACAGTCTAGCACTGATGATGTTACCTAGTTAGGGTAATGAAACGTCTGCAAGAAAACAAGACAGCTGAGAGAGCACCTAGGAATCCACAAAATAACAGACACTCTAATCTATTAATTGGTTCAGTTGGCAGAATTCATGAAACCTTACCCCTTTAATCTTAATAAATCAGGAGTGTCAACCTCAAGGCCTGCGGGCCAGATCTGGCCCGCGGGGTGCTTAAATCTGGCCCATGGGGCCAGCCTGGAAATAGCAAAGGCCAGCCCTTGGTGCCTCTGGCAGCCAAAACAGGGTTTGGAGGAGCCACACGCAGTGGTGGGATTCTACCAGTTCGCACCTATTCATTAGAACCGGATGTTAATATTCTAAGCAGTTCAGAGAACCGGTTAGAAGAAATTACTGGGCTAATCCTGTAAGGAAGGCAGTTAGGAAACATTCTGGTGTTGCTTACAGAAACTGCCTCTCTGTTAACCCTTATTACATTCTTGGCAGGACTAGACTTCCTGTCTCAGGAACTTCTCTGGAGGTTTTTTCCCCTCCTTTGCTGGTACTTTGCTTGTGTGGAGTGACCATTCAAAGTTACACTGGCACTGAAAAAAAGTGACTTATGATCCTTTTTCACACTTACGACTGTTGCAGCATCCCCACAGTCATGAGAGGCCAGGCAAGGAGATGCCTGCCTCGATGTGACTGATATTGAGTTGGCCATGCCCAGCCAATAACATGACCACCAAGCCATGCCCACCAACTAAGCCATGCCCACAGAACCAGTTGTTAAAAAAATTGAATCTCACCCCTGGCCACACGGGGCCCCTCTGTGCCCCGTTTTTGGCCTGGACGGCTTCCTATAGCACTCTACCGTCCAAAACGTGGCGCAGGAGGGCACCTCCCCGCACCCCATTTTGTCCAGCAAGGTGCTGCAGGAGGCCGTCCTAGGTGAAAACAAGGTGGGGAACCTTGCATACCCCGCTGTACCCTGTTTTGGCCAGCGGTGCCGCAGGATGCCGTCCAGGCTGAAAACAGCACGTGGGGAGGCCTCGTGTGGCCCACTGTGTCCTGTTTTCATTAGCAAGATGCTGCAGGAGGCCATGTCCCCTCCACTCCCCTCCCGGCCCACAGAGGAGAATTACAAGGCTGATCCGGCCCTCGAAGAAATCCAGTTTGACGCCCCTGCAATAAATCTTGCTAAAAAGTAGTCTGAAAATCGTAGTTGGAAAAGCATTACTTTTAATTCAAGTCTCCCGAAAGGCTTGATGGTAGCAATAGCAATTAGACTTACATGCTGCCCTGCAGTGCTTTTACAGCACTCTCTCTGGGTGGTTTACAATGTAGAAGCATTATTTGCTTACTACCCCCAACAACCTGGGTCCTCATTTTACCGACCTCGGAAGGACAGAAAGCTGAGTCAATCTTGAGCTGGTTAGGATCGAACGCCAGGCTGTGAGCAGAGTTTGCCTGCAGTACTGCATTCCAACCACTGTGCCAGTCCTTACGAAGCCTCCTCCTCTGAACAGTTGGGTGTAATGGTTAAGGCATCAGGATAGCAACTGGGAGACTGTGAGTTCTAGTCCTGCCTTGAGCATGAAACCAATGAAGTGACCTGTCACTTTCTCTCAGCCTAGGAAGGAGGCGATAGCAAAGGGGGCTCTAACCCCCAGTCCATGGACCGGCACCAGGCCACGGCATTGCCAGAAACCGGGCTGTGCAAACAAGCGAAGCCCATCCGTGGGATGCAGGCAGCGTGCAAAACCACGCCTCTTCCAGTCCACCGAAAAACCTCTCTCCATGGAACTGGTCCCTGGGGCCCAAAAACTGGGGGGGCCACTGCAATAGCAGACCAAACCACTTCTGAAAAATCTTGCCAACAAAACTGCAGAGACCTGCCCAGGAAATCTCTGAAAATTAGACATAGTTGAATGGAAGGAAGAAAACAACCCACCCTTCTGGATGTCCAATAAACCGGAAAGATAATACTTTGTAAACATAATCTCATCTAAAGATCCTAAGACACATATTTAACATTTTTAAAAATATTAACCCACTTTCAACAGTTCATTCCAAATTTCTCACCGAGTTCCATGATCTGACTTAACTGATATTCTTCAGTTGCCTATAAAAACAGGCTAAGGTTAGAGTCATAAAAACATCTTTCCAACTCTAATCCCAATGTAGGAATTTTCAGTGCCGCTGACACTCTTAATATTTTTCTGTGTCTTTCAGGTTCTTCTCAGCAGTACATGGGTCAGGAGGAATATTATAGTGAGCAATACAGTCATGGACAAGGATCTTCAGAACCCATGAACCAGCAATATTATCCTGATGGTAATGGTGCTGAACAGGGAGAGATGTATGCCCACATGGCACTGAATTGCAAGAGGCTTAGGACATAAAGTAAAACGATAAACTAGAGGTTGTGACCTGAAAATAGGAATAGGAATAGGAATAGGAATAGGAATAGGAATAGAATAGAATAGAATAGAATAGAATAGAATAGAATAGAATAGA
>NW_020769316.1:6148668-6221873 GCF_900518735.1 Pseudonaja textilis | reverse complement strand
GAATAGAATAGAATAGAATAGAATAGAATAGAATAGAATAGAATAGAGAATGGGATGGAATGGCATGGAATAGAATAGAGAATGGAATGGAGTGGAGTGGAGGAGTGGAGAGTGGAGTGGAGTGGAGTGGAGTGGAGTGGAGTGGACTGGAGTAGAGTAGAGTAGAGTAGAGTAGAATAGAATAGAGAATGGAATGGAATAGAATAGAATAGAATAGAATAGAATAGAATAGAATAGAATAGAATAGAATAGAATAGAATAGAATAGAACAGGACCTTGGAGGTCTTCTACTCCAATCCCCTGCTCAGGCATGAAACCCTATACCATTTCAGACTGAGGTGGCCCAGAGGTGAAGTTCTCGCCTCACAATTGGAGGCTGTAAGTTCGATCCTAGGTAGAAGCTAATATTTGGAATAGCCTGTCCTGCTTGATCAGGGGGTTGAACTAGATGACTTCTAAGGTCCCTTCCAACTCTGTTATTCTATGATCTAATAAATGGTTGTCCAATCTCTTCTTAAAAACTTCCAGTGTGGGAACACCCACAACTTCTGGAGGCAAGCAGTTCCACTGGTTAATTGTTCTAACTGTCAGGAAGTTTCCCCTTAATTCCAGGTTGCTTCTCTCCTTGATTAGTTTCCACCTGTTGCTTCTTGTCAGCTGCTTTGGAGAATAGCTTGACTCCCTCTTCTTTGTGGCAGCCCTTAAGATATTGGAAGACTGCTATCATGTCACCCCTAGGCCTTCTTCTCATCAAACTAGACATACCCAATTCCAGCAACTGTTCTTAACCAGGGGTCTCCAACCACCAGTCTCTGGACCGACACTGCGCCTGACATGTCAGAAACTGGTCCAAACGAAGCTCCGTCCATGGGATGCAGGCAGTACACAAAACCACGCCCCCTCCGGTCCATGGTAAAACCTTTCTCCATGGAGCCAGTCCCTGGTGCCCAAAAGGTTGGGGGGGGGAGCGTGCTGATTTAAACTACAGATAGTCCTCAACTTACGACCACAATGGATCCCAAAATTTCTCTGCTGTTAAATGAGACATTGGGCAAGGGAGTTTTGCCCCATTGTTTCTTGCCACAGTTCTTAAGTAAATCCCTGCGGTTGATAAGTTAGTAACCCATTGGTTAAGAAAACCTGTCTTCCCAATTGCCTTTGCTTGTCAGAAGGTCGCAGAAGGGGATTACATGACCCCAGGGATACAGCAATGGTCATAAATATGAACCAATTGCCAGGCATCTGTATTTTGATCACGTAACCATGGGGATGCCGCAAAGGTCGTAAGTGTGAAAAATGGTCATAAGTCACATTTTTCAGTGCTGTCGTAGTTCACTAAATGTTCACTAAACAGTTCACTAAATGAACTGTTGTGTAAGTCGAAGCCTACCTGTATAAGCATCTATAGAGGTCAGCATTGTGGAGGACAGATTAAACTGTGCCACCATGCAGACTCTGCCGTTGTTTAATCTCAGCCATGTGCATTTAACACATTTAGAGGTGACCAGTACGAAGGGAGGAATAATCTAATAATCTCCACGCTGTAATTGTTTAATTTAAACTACCTGCATCAACTCATTTAGAGGACACCAGCGTTGAGAATAGGTTAAAGTTGTTGCAGCTTTACTCAGCAATTTCAGGAGAATAGATCCGTGATGGCGAAGCTATGGCACATGTGCCACAAATGGCACACAGAGCCATTTGTGCTGGCACACGAGCCACAGGCAAACTTAGCTCTCTGTGCATGCCCACGCCTCATAGCTGATTTTTTTGTTCAGTTGGTTTGAGGTCTTTTTCGGCCTCCCAGAGGCTTGGGAAAAGCCTCTGCAAGGCTTTTAGGTCAAATTATAGGCCCTTTTCATCACTTCCTGTAATACCGGAAGTGACGAAACGGGCCTATAATTTGGCCTGAGAAGACTTGCAGAGGCTTTTCCCAAGCCTCTGGGAGGCTGAAAAAGGCCTCAAAGCAGCCGAAAAATCAGCTGTGAGGCGCAGGGCAGGTAAGGGGGAGTGGGTATGGGGATTGCATGTGAATGCACAGGGGGTGTGGGGAGGAGGGGCATGCATTGCATTCTGGGTACTGGCACGCGAGTATGGGCGTGCTGGCGCGCTTGCAATTTTTGCCACAGGAGCCCAAAAAGGTTAGCCACCACTGGAATCTAGATGGTCTGGTGGCTAGGGAGTGAATACCCATCAAACCAAGATTTTAAATCTGGTGGAACCAATTAAAATTTCCACTGGATGCAAATGATCTTTTCAGCTGTGTTCAAACTGTGAACTGGAATATCATTGATTTTAATGGCACATTTAATTCCCTTTGTAACTTCTTGTGTTTTTAAAATCATCCACTCCTATAATTTCCCAAATTGCCGTTGTACAGGCTAGCTGGAGGATTTTAAGTATAGGAGCCCACAGGGAAGGTGTGCGGTCAAGCAACAAAACGTGGGTTGCCACTAAAGAGGCCACTTCAGTCCTTTTTAATTGGGCCATGACATCACCTGCAAGCATGTCAACATGGCAGCCAGTAACATGTGATTGAAGTCGCACTCTTTTTACATGTGTCACAGCTCCAAGTTGGCAAAAGCAAAGGTGGAAAAAATAGCCCCGGAGGCAGTAGGATGTGGCTTGTCTAGATGACTGAAAAGGGACAGAAACCTACATGAAACACGACTGTATTCTTTGCTCCTCGGAAATGTCATAAGATATGTTTCTCACGGAATGTGAATTTCACTGTTCTAAAATTCAGGCAGTTAAAATCGCTTCTTCCTTTAGAAGTCTGCTTCTAACGTCTGCTATCTTTTTCCTCACCAATCGAAGTGGTTTTATCCAACGGTCCGTCGGTAGTTTGATCCTGCAAAACTGGAGAAATGTATTAGGTTATCCTTTTTCTGTGGAAAATTGCAGCTTGTAAAAAAGTTTGCAGCAGAAAACTCCAATGCTTAGGATGCTTCCAGGCAAGCTGTAAATAGTTCCGATGCAAAAAAAAAATCCAGATAAAAATGTAGCATAACGGGTCCCTTCTCCCTTTGACCCCATGTTGGATGCCTCTTCCTTTTCTAAGGCATATAAATCTTTTTCTTTAAACTCTGTTTTCTGACATCTTTTTTTATGGTTTTTTGTTATCTGAAAATAGGCCATGGTGATTACGCGTATCAGCAGTCGTCTTATTCTGAGCAAAGCTACGATCGATCGTTTGAGGAGTCCACACAGCACTACTACGAAGGAGGTAGGGGGAATCAGCGATCTTGCAAAATCAAAGCAATTTTCCAAAATGCAATCACGCCTTTAAATTGCAGTAATGAAGTATGAATTCTCCATGTTGCAGGGGTGGGCAATCCACAGCCATTTGCCACTCTACCGCTCTGTGTAGATGTTACAGTGTAAACAAATAAGTAGGTAAAGAGTAAAAGTTCACACACAAACCTCCCTAAATACATCTGTATTTTAAATGAACACCAGATGTTCCTGTGTGAGGGGTCCTCTCTGAGCTTGCTTATTTTCTTGCAGACGTTTCCTTACCCAAACTAGGTAACATCATCAGTGCTAGTAAGGAGTGGGTTTTGCTGTCAGTTTTATATTTTGGTGGCTTGCCTGTGAGTGTTGGTGAGGGTAGTCTTAGATCAGGGGTGTCAAACTTGATTTCATTGAGGGCTGCATCTGGGTTGTGTTTGACCTTGGAGGGCTGGGGGTGGCATGGCAATGGTGGGCTTGGCCAGCTCGACATCACTCATGCCAGGGGCACCTGTCATGCCAAGTGTTAAGGCGGGACTTCCCTGAGACCCTCCCTCACTCTCATTATAATCTATCTTCCTTCCTTCCTTCCTTCCTTCCTTCCTTCCTTCCTTCCTTCCTTCCTTCCCTTCCCTTCCCTTCCCTTCCCTTCCCTTCTCTTCTTTCCTTCCCTCTCCATTCTCCTTTCTTCTTCCTTCCCCTCTTCCCTTATATTTCCTCCCTTGCTCTCTTCCCATCTTCCCTTCTTTGTCTTTCCTCTTTCCCTTTCTCCTTTCCTGTCCCTTCTTGCATGCTCAAATGCAAAAGGGGAAACATTTCTCTTTTTGTTTTGTTTTTAATTTGTTTGGCTAGCCCACTGTCAGCGAAAAATGGAGGCGTTGTGGGCCGGTCCTTCACTGTTTCCAGGCCGGCCCACACAGGCCAGATCTAAGCACCCTGTGTGCCGGATCTGACTTGCGGGCCTTGAGATTGACACCCCTGTGTTAAAGATTCTTTGATTGGGCTACTTGCTGTCAGTTCTTTGGCAGTTTCTTAATTGGGGTATTGTTTGATTATTGGTCTGATTTTAACCTTGTAGTTAATCAGTGTTGATCTGGGGGCTGATTACTGATGCAGAGTTGCTTGGGTCTTCTTGTTCCCTTTTTGGCTGGTTTATTGTCTCTTTTACATAATCTACAGATGTTGTTAATGTCTATTAATGGCTAATTTGTCAGAGTGCCAGGCTTCTAGAAATTCCCTGGCATTTTGGGACTTGGCCTGGTCTAGAATTGTCACATTTCCCCAGCTGAAACTGTGGTTAAATATGTTCTAGATGTTGCGAAATTAAAGAATTTTAATCATGCCTTTGGACTGCCAGTTGGTGTTCATGAATGCGTTCTGCTTGTCTTCTGCCTGTTTGTCCTGCATGTTGGGTGCTGCAGTTCTTACATTGCATGTTATAGATGACTCCTGTTTTTAATTCTGGGGTTGCTGAGTCTTTGGGTTCATTTAGGATGTTTTGGAGGGCTTTAGTTGGCTTGTGTGCTACGCTGTGATTCCATGTGGATGCTGTTATGTTCCTGTGTTACAATAGAGAAACGGAATGTATATGCTAACCTTCCTTGTGTGTATTATAATCTTGCCAATCCATTGTGCTGTTCTGTTCTCTTTAGGGAATTCCCAATATAGCCAGCAACAAGCCGGATACCAGCAAGGAGCTGCCCAGCAGCAAACATATTCCCAACAGCAATATTCAAATCAACAAAGTTATCCAGGACAGCAACAAGGATATGGTGAGAACATCCCCAATTGTGCATTTTGTTGGGCAGAAAATGTCAATTCTGACTTCAGGAAGACTGGGAGAAATTCTTAACAGAGTCTATCTCTATCCCCAGAACCTTTGTGTCTTCACACCAGATTGTGCTGAAGAAAACTGAGCAGATTCAGATGTGGGTTTGCTTCTTGGTGGTTTGGTGTATAGGTGTCCAATGATGTATTCAATACAAGTAGTACTCAATTTACAAGCATTCGTTGAGTGACCATTCAAAGTTACAATGGCACTGAAAAAAGTGACTTATGACTGGTTCTCACACTTACATCCGTTGCATCCTCATTGTCACATGATGAAAATATGGGTGCTTTTGGCAACTGGCAACTGGCATGTATTTATGGTGGTTGCACTGTCCGGAGTCATGTGATCACCATTTGTGACCTTCACAGCTGGCAAAGTCAGTGGGGAAGCCAGATTCACTTAACAACCACATGGCTCATTTAACAACTGCAGTGATTAACCATGGCAAAAAAAAAAGACTGCAAAATGGGGCTGTCTTGCTGAGGAGTGGAAATCTTGGACTCAATTGTGGATTTAATTCGAGGACTACCTCCCATCGGATCTATGACTGTTCGCCACGGCCAACTCACCACAGCCAACTTTACATGGCCAACTCACTGCTGGACAAGAGTTACACTAATATCAAAGAAATGGTGGGACAGAATCATTGAAGAAAGGATGCCAAAGGAAGGACACAATAAAATGTGAATGACAAAAATCAAAACTTTTTAAACTTATTTAAAATAATTCAACTGAATTGATACATCGTCCCGCAGCGAGTTGTCCTGTGGCAAGCTGGCCATGGTGAATTGGCCGCAGCGAGTTGTCCTGTGGCAAGCTGTCCCATTCCTCAATCCATCCCAACGGGAAGGCAGGCTCCCCAGTAAGATTAGTACCTGAGGGGAACCTTCCACACCAGCCCAGACTAAACCGAACGCTCCAGTTTTTATTTCAAGGCTGAACAATAACCTCGGGGGAATTAGCACATCGATTCTAACTGCTGCAATTAGCTTGGCTATAAAGGGGTTCGGTACATAAAGAGAAGTTTACACACAAGTTAATGGTTGCAACTCATCTCAAGGCCTTCACGCACAAAACGAAACCTTCAGGGGGTTCTTGCCTCATAATTGGAACAAAAAAAACATGTCAACTCCGTGGAAAGAGCCTCAAAGATAGACAGCTTGAAGAGCTTAGAAGGAAGTCCTTTATTCCAGAGCCGAATTCCAGGCCAGCAATCAAAAAAGCCTGGGGTGACTTCACAAGAGGAACTAGAAGCTGAAGAAAGGCAGGTGAAAGGAGCAGGAGAGCTGTTTCCATCAGAGATGGAGCAGTGGTGGTTCAGCCTGGTTCTGCCAAGCCGGTACCAGTGATGAGAAGTGGAGACCAAACAGGTTCCCCCCCCCCCCCCCCGCTCTACTGTTGGGCCCGCCCACCCACCAGAGCTCCCACTCTCACATTTATCCTCTGCTTTTGAAGCGCAGCTGCTTTGCACAGCACAGCAGACTGCCGCGCTGCTGAAGCAACCAGGAGAGTACAGGCTTGCAGGAGGTGAGTTGCAATGCCTCTCCGCCTGTGCAAACACCTCTGCGCCAGCGCAAAGTGTGTGCTTAGCGCATGCACGCAAGCAAAGTGTGTGCAAGCCACGCCCACTGAACCGGTGGTAAAGCTTTTCGAATCCCACCACTGAGATGGAGGTCCAGGAGATGTTCCTAAGGAGCAAGAGTTCTGGCTGTCAGGGTTCCACATAATACATCCATAACAAACAAAGCTCCAAGGCAAGGAGATTCCTCCAAGAATAGCTTTATTGGACATATCATATTGGCACAGTTTGGGTGAAAACCGACTCTGAAGATTTCTGCGGTTTTCACCTATTTAAAAGTAAACCCTTTCCCCAATCAGTCAGATGGTCAAAACAAGGTGCTGTCCGGCCGCCTGGTAACATCGCTCCTCCACTCTCTCTCTCTGGCCAGGTCTTAAAATGTCCTTGGTTCTCAAGAGAAAGTATTTTGCTTTGGCTACAAAACCCCAGCTATCTCTTAATTCCCCCTTCGCTATTCCCTCAGCTCCAGTATGGCAACACAGAAGCCTCAAAATGGCTGAAGTCAGGTCAGCTTCAGGGTTGACACTGGCTTCCAGAACAAGTAGCCCTTGACTTACAACAGTTTGTTTAGTGATGGTTTGAAGTTACAACAAAGGTTGGAGAGAAATTGAAAAAGTGACTTACGACCGTTTTTTTGTACTTACTCAGCATCTCCATGGTCACGTGATCAAAATTCAGATGCTTGGCAATTAACTCAGATTTATGACGGTTGCAGTGTCCCAGGGTCATGTAATCACCTTTGGTGACCTTCTGACAAGCAAAGCCAATGGGGAAGCCGGATTCACTTAACAACCGTGTTACTAACTTAACAACTGCATTGATTCATTTAACTTTGGCAAGGAAGGTCGTAAAATGGGGCAAAACTCATGTACCAAATGTCTCACTTAGCAACAGAAAGTTGGTCTCGGTTATGACGTAAATCAAGGACCCACCTGTATGTAACGGAGCCTGCCCATTATGGTTGCAAATCATGACAGATAAACTGGGCACCTATGTGTTTGCTTAAAATGACCCTCATTACTGCTGTTCCCAGTTGACCCTTAAAAGACCATACTTAGGTGGCCTTAAGTGATCATTAAGCAGAGGATGGGATGCCTCATAGAACAACAGAATTGGAAGGGACCTTGGAGGTCTTCTAGTCCAACCCGTGGGCGAATAGGCGGCAAAATAAATTTAATAAATAAGGAATAAAATAAATAAATAACTCCCTGCTCAGGCAGGAAACCCTGTACCATTTCAGACAAATGGTTATCCAATCTCTTCTTCAAAACTTCTGAAGTTGGAGCATTTACAACTTCTGGAGGCAAGCTGTACCACTGCCCCCAGAAGTTGGAAATGTTCCAACATTGGAAGTTTTTAAAGAAGAGGTTGGATAACCGTTTGTCTGAAATGGTACAGGGTTTCCTGCCTAAGGGGTAGAGGGGGCCCTGGATGTGGGAGGAAGTCCCACCCCGCCTTCCCTCCACCCATCTCCCATCACCAGGTCACATTTTTCAGTGCCATTGTAACTTTAAACAGTTACAAAACTACCTGTTTGTATGTTGAGGACACACAACAGCACTGGAAGCTTTCAAGAAGAGACTGGACAGCCACCTGTCAGAAATGGTATGGGATCTCCTGCCTGAGCAGGAGGTTGGACTAGATGACCTACAAGGTCCCTTCCAACTCTATATTCCGTAACTTAAGGACTACCTGTAAACCAATTTGGACTCTGCTTTGTGAAGCGAAGAGTGCCTCACTTTTTACAGCTTATAATTAAAGTGTGTCACTTTTCCTCAACTTTCCTCTCTCTAGCCGTGCACTCGGTCTATTTCAAAGGTTAGAGAGGAATTGAAGGCCATCAAAGACTGTCCTTTTCTTTCTGCTAAACCTCCTGTTTGCTAAATACAAAAAGTAAACCAGCCACCGCAAAACAGCAAACCAAAGAACTTGCAAGTTGGGATTTGACACCTGTCTTTTGAACTCTTGTCAAGACTTTTGCTGTTTTGTGTGTGTGTGTGTGTGTGTGTTTTCCAGGACCTGCCCAAGGAACATCAACACAGTATTCCAGCTACCAACAAGGACAGGGCCAACAGTATGGAAGCTATAGAGCTTCACAAACCGGCCCATCTGCGCAGCAACAGAGGTCTTATGGCTATGAACAGGTAAGCTGGGAAGGGATTGAAATGACATGAGAAACGTTAAGCTGGGCAAAACGAGAACTGTAGACCAAAAGAGTGTTGGGAAGCTCCAGGTATGGGAGCTTTACAGAAATAGTTGGGAAATTAGAATAGAGTAGAGTAGAATTAGAATTAGAATTAGAATTAGAATTAGAATTAGAATTAGAATAGCATAGCATAGCATAGCATAGCATAGCATAGCATAGCATAGCATAGCATAGAATAGAATAGCAGAGTTGGAAGGGACCTTGGAGGTCTTCTAGCCCAACCCCCTGCCTAGCAGGCAACCCTACACCAGTTCAGACAAATGGTTATCCAACATCTTTTAAAAAACTTCCAGTGTTGGAGCATTTACAACTTCTGGAGGAAAATTGTTCCACTGATTAACTGTTCCAACTGTCAGGAAATTTCCCCTTAGTTCGAGGTTGCTTCTTTCTTTGATTCGTTTCCACCCATTGCTTCTTGTCCTGCCTTCAGGTGCTTTGGAGAATAGATGGACCCTCTCTTCTTCGTGGCAGCCCCTGAGATATTGGAACACTGCTATCATGTCTCCCCTAGTCAGACAATCAAATAAGACAGATTTGCTTGAACTACTTGTTTTCTGGGCAGAGAATCTAGTCTACTGTGTGTTTTAAGATAATGTTATGTTTTATCTGAAATATTTAGTGAATATTTACTTTCATTTCACTCAAGGGGGTCAACAGCATTGCACCCACAATATTCCAGTAAGGGGTCTATGAGCTTGCAAAACTAAACCAGAAGGATTACCTCTTAAAAAAGATGAAAACAGATGAAAATAAGGTTTCTCGAAAGAGAAATCACCAAGAACTAATCAAATTTGAAGGTTTTTTTTTTTTTAAAAAAGAGAGAGGTCTTTTTGGTACCTGTGGCCTCAAAAGATGGACCTGGTATTTGAGAAACGATCAGTACAGGCAGTCCTCAACTTATGACAATTGAGCCCAAAATTTCTGTTGGTAAACTAGACAGTTGTTAAGTGGGTTTTGCCATGTTTTATGACAGCTGTTAAGTGAACCGCTGCAGTTGTTAGGTTAGGAATATGGTTGTTAAGTGAATTTGGCTTTCCCCATTAACTTTGCTTGTCAGAAGGTCACAAAAGGGGATTCCATGACCCCGGGACACTGCAGCCGTCATAAACATGAGTCAGCTGCTAAGCATCTGGATTTTGTGACCGTGGGAATACTGTAATAAGTGTAAAAAAGTGTTTCATTTTTTCCCAGTAACTTCAAACAGCCATTAAACAAGTTGTAAGTCAAAGGCTTTGCTGGAATTTTTCTTCTGTTCTCCCTTCAAATATTTTTCCTAATTCTATCAAGCTTGGAGAAGGTTGTCTCTTCGCCCTGCTTGATCGCTTTTGAGAAGATCTGACAGATAATTTGGAAAGCTTTTCTTCGCCGTCCTTAAATTCTATAATGGAAAAGGAAGGCGTACTTTACACTGTATGTAGAAATGAATTATTTACAATTCATTTTCTCTCTCTTGTTCACTTTCCCGTTGTTTAACAGGGCCAGTATGGAAACTATCAGCAATAAAATGACAAGCGCCTGTGTCAAATTTGTTTCAATATTTATGTCCATTTTTTTGGAACTTGGATGTACGGGCAAGTCTTTTTTTTTCTTCTTCCTTCTTCTTCTTTTTAAAATGATTGATGATTGATGGATCGTAAGATGTTGGATACCGCTGTAGCACAAAGAAGCATTTGTATGTGAAATAGTATTCATTTCATGCTGGATATGAATCAGTGCACTACAGTACTGGCAATGAGGTGATGTTTGAATGGTCTGGTACACTTTTGTGCTGTTGTTAATAATCCTTGCAGAGGTTCTTTCGTCACTTGTTCCCACTTCCTCTTTCGACGTACGAAACCCATTCGAGAAACCAAGAAGGTCCCACAGCTTCTGTTGACCTGATTATTATTATTATTTTCACAAGATCATCGACAACCTTAGCATCCTTCAGATCGGATGGACCACCACGCAGCTGGAAGATGTTTGTGGGTTGTGTGACAAGCACGTCACTGAATATATCTCTTGTTTTCTGTTCACCCAACTGGTTCGGCATCGGAATATCCAAACCCGGAAGTGTTTCAGCTATTCCGGGTGCACTTCCTTTGAATTGCATTGGTCTTTGTTAGATTTTATTCAGGCTCAAGGTATTCCGAAAAGTATTTAATTGAGCTATGATTAAAACCACAGCTACTGGTGGCACAACGGTTAGAGTGCAGCACTGCAAGCTACTTCTGCTGATTGCCGGCTGCCTGCAATTTGGCAGTTCAAATCTCACCAGCCTCAAGGTCGACTCAGCCTTCCGAGGTGGGTAAAATGAGGACCCAAATTGTTGGTGGCAAGAGGCTGACTCTGTAAACCGCTTAGAGAGGGCTGTAAAAGCTCTGTAAAGCGGTATATAAGTCTAAGTACTACTACTGGGATGCAGGGAGATATATTTGAGATTTGCTCAGTGTTCTGTTTGCACGATAGTAATCTTGCCTATGACTGCTAACTCATCCTCAATTTGTGACAACATAGAATAATAGGGTTGGAAGGGACCCTAAGGGTCTTCTAATATAACCACCTGCCCAAGCAGGAGACTGTTTACCATTCTGGATAAATTACAGGTAGTCCTCGACTTACAACCACAGTCGAGCTCAAAATATCTGTTGCTAAGCAAGACACTTGTTAAGGGAATTTTGCACCAATTTACAAACTTTCTTGCCAAAGTTGCAAAGTGAACCACTGCAGTTAGTGATATGGTTGTTGAGTGAATCTGGCTCCCCACTGACTTTGCTTGACTGAAGGTCGCAAAAGGGGGAATGCATTTGTCATAAATATGAGTCAGTTGCCAAGCATCCAAATTTTGATCATGTGACCGTGAGGCTGCTGCAATGGTCGTAAGTGTGAAGATACTGTCTTAACTCAGTTTTTTCACTCCTGTTGTAATTTTGAATGCTCACTAAATGAACTCTTGTAAGTCAAGGATTCCCTGTTTTTGATTATTTGATCGCTGGAATTTATTCTTAAATTTACATTGGAATAGACATGGAGGTGGGATATATGATGGCTTTATAGCTCCTAACCAATCAATACCAAGGAAATATTTATCTGCAGAAACATTGGCAAATGTTACAAAGAAATGTATATTGACCCAAAGGGGCTTTCTTTCAAAAGGCAACTGGACTTTCTTGTTTTGCTTGAAGAGGTTTCGCTTCTTATCCAAGAAGATTCCTCAGTTCTGAGGAATTCTAGTGGAGAAGGGAAGGATTTTTATTCCTTTCATTCCAAGAGCACTTTTAAACTGGGTAACTGAGAATCTCCATAGACAAATGTATATTGAGCTTTTAGGGGAAAAAATCATACTGTGATTTTATTTTGCTTTTTAAGCATATTAATATTATTAATGTATATTAAAAATACACATTTACCCTGTGTATTTTCACCTTAGTTAACAACCTACCACCCCACCCCTCACAAAAAAAACCCCACCCACTGATCTTTTTCTGCCAGTCAACAATATTACCAGGACATGTATTTCCACTCTGGAAGGCCAAAATGCAGGATTTGTTTGTTTTTTAAAATGCTGCTCAACTCAAGATTCTTTGTGTAGCAGTGGATGAACTGAGTCATAAATTCATATGCATAGATTTGGCATAATGTAGTTTGTATGTTGCATCCTCAGAAGAATACAAAGCAGATTTAACAAACTATGGTTGAAGAATTCCAGAGTCACCATGTAGGGGGACAGAGGCGGCATAAAAATGTAATAAATAAAAAATTCTGGCGTAGCATTATAAGCGAACAAAGGATGTGTTCAAGTGAATAGGGACTGTTACTCTAGAGCAGGGGTATCAAACTCAAGGCCACTGGCCCAACCTGGAAACAGTGAAGGACCAGCCTACGGTGCATCTGCCAGTGAAAACGGAGCTTGGCAGATCCACATGCAGCCTCCCAAAAGCTCCCCGAGCTCCATTTTTGCTGGGAGAAGGTTGCAGAAAACTTTCGCGGCCTAAAACGGAGCCCAGGTAGGTTGCACACAACTTCCCTGAGCTCCGTTTTCACCGGCAGAGAGCTGCAGGAGGTCGTCGCGCAGAGATGGGATTCAATTTTTTTTTACTACCGTGGCTTGGTGGGTGTGGCAGGGGAAAGATACTGTAAAATCTCCAGTCAGAGGTGGTATTTGCAGTTCTCCAAACTACTCAAAATTTCCACTACTGGTTCTCCAGAACTGGTCAGGACCTGCTGAATGCCACCTCTGCTGTTGCGGCCGAAAACGGACCCTCAGTGAGTGACGTCTAGCTGGCCACAGCCACCCTGGCCACATCATGCCAGTCTCCCCAAGTCAACCCTGATGTGGCCCTCAGTGAAATCAAGTTTGACACCCCTGGTCTAGAGGGACCCAAAACCAATTTTCTGCCATCTTAGTCTCTTGAATTAACTAGCACAGTTTACAACATTCCAAAAACCGGCCAAATTTACTTAATTGGCATGGAAGAATCTAGCCTGTAATATTCTTTAAAGCCTTATGTTCAATATGCTTTTGCTTACATTTTTTAATGTTTTAGACTGTGCCCCAGAGATTAACAGGGACAAAAATTAATTGATTAAAAAAGTGAATCTATGAAAAGTACAGATGAGACATTCCTACCGCACAAAATCTCATCACTTATAGCAACTACAGAATGCTATGGATTCTCATCTATGGATAAGAATATCAATAGCAAAACTATATAGGTACTAAGTTAGTGGTTATTTTTAAAAAAGTAAAGGGAACGTGCAAAATAAACATGCAAACATGCAAAATAAACATCTTGCCAAATGTTATGTTCTTTTTCTCTCCATCCAAAGGGACTTGGATAACAACCAATTAATTAGTTATCAGTTAAAGAAAAACCCTGATATATCTAGTGCTACAAATAGGAGAAAGCAGATATTTAAAAAACTATAACATCCTCCCACATTTTAAGAGCTGGAATAATGTGTTCCTAATTTTTTTTTCTTCCTTTAAAAAAGGGTTTCCACTAGGACCAACTAAAACTCTCTAATATATTCTGCTTTATGGTACTATTCCTCCTACCACAATCTCTGTGTTGGCCTAGTTGCAGTCAATGCTGCGAAAAGTTGTTGAAAAGAGCAATTTGAATGTACTAACCTGCAGTTACTTCTGGCATTTGTCCTGGCTCTTTGTGCTGAGGGAGGGAGTGAAAATTGCACCATTATTTAATTGAAACAAAGCATCCCTCCGACTAAGCTAAATCCCACAATGACTTCATGGGCAGCTCCTTGCTGTTTTCTTAGCAATTGTATGGGATAGTTTGCATTGTCATCTTTTAAGACTTCCCAGTCTTGATTGCCATCCTGGGATTACCTGGTTGTCTCCCAGCCACGTACTACCCAAGCCCACGTCTGCTTAGCTTTTTCAAGATCAGCCAAGATTTGAGGAGTGTGAGAAGTTTGGATCAAAATATATTTTATTCTTTACACTGTTTCCATCTTCCCTTAAAATATTATCAGAATCCACAATGGACTGAGAATCAGTGTCTCCACTAGGAAAGTGACAGTCAAGCTGAAGTTAAGTTAATCAATTAAAAATAGCAAACGGGAGGAAAAAATATAACTTCCCCAAACCCCCCCCCCCCCCCCAATAAGTTACCCAGACCTAATCCATATAGGATAAGGTCTGTAAACACAAAGAGAGTTAATTAAATTAGGTATCCCAGTGGAACTGCATATTCACAAGAATAAACATCATAGATGACATACATACATATAGATGCCCTTCAAGGATCATCCTAGAATCAGCAGGTAGACACTTGCACACCTAGGACAAGCTCCCCAATAAAACTCTACCCCATTTCTTTTCAGCTGGCCCTAAAGGCGAACTCTTTGCTTTTAGGAATAAATATTTCTTCTTTCCTCACATCTATCTGGACCTCATTTTTATTTATTTATTGTGCAATCCCGGCTTAAGTTGGAACCCCAAATTATTCTTCTGACAGTAGGTGTCACCACTTCAGGGGAGATGGCCCAGTAACTGTGGACCAATGTTTTTCAAATGTGACAACTTTAAAAATGTATGGACTTCAATTCCCAGAATTCCCTAGCCAGCTGGCTGGGGAATTCTGGGAATTGAAGTCCATACATCTTGAAGTTGTCAAATTTGAGAAACAATGCTTCTTAAATACCACCAGAGGATTAGTAGGAAGATAACCGCTTTTATGTTGGAATTGTGGATATCCAAAAAGGTACGACCTACGTTGCTTTTTTTTTAAACAGCTTTGATATTTGTTCCTTCTATGGATATTTTTTTTTCTAGCATTGCTGAAAACCACTTTGGAAAAAGCCACAACAGCATTTAAACACCTACAAACAGCAACATAGCATCTGTTGGAAATGTCTTACATTAAGAATTTCTTGAATGTTGTATATAAATTGTATTTGAAAAACACGCTTTGGAAATAGTTTGTACATTATTTCCTGATTTATACTTGATATTTAGTGTTAATATTTCTAACTGTTAATAACAAGATATCTTAATGTGTGGTGATTTTTATGTATTGATGTGAAAACGAGGCAATGCCAGCATTTTAACAGTTTCATTACTTGTACCATATTTTCTGTTTTGTAATACAGAATGTTAAAATACACTTTAGGTTTAAAAGACTGGATTGTGAAGCCAAGCCATGGCACTTTTTCATATGACGGAAAGACTTTTAAAAGGACTGGTGTAATCATATTTGAAGTCTGTCTTTGTTTTTTTTTTTAAATTGCAGATTTAATGAAAATGATACATAAACTACATTCTATTTATAATCGGAAATATTTCAAGTAAAGATTGCATGAGAAAAAAAAAGCATCAATGTCACTTTTCAAGATGTAAAATTGTAATTATCAAGGCCAGGCTTCAACATTTCCCTTAAGCAGAATAACTTTCAGAAGTGTCATCTGGAGCAGAAAAAAAATCCATTCCTAGAATTTTCAACATCTTTGCAGGGCCACAGATTTACTAGTCATTTTGGAGAAAGATAGTATCCTTTGAAATGGAGGTTAGACAGCTATTTGGGATGTTTTTGTCTGATTTCTGCCCTGAGCCTGGGGTTGTACTTGGCCTAAAGCAGTTTTTTTTAAAAAAAGAACTTGGCAATTTAAGATGTGTAGACTTAGACTTTCAAAATCCTCCGGACTGCATTTTGGCTGGAAGATTCCAAGAGTTGAAGTCTGCAAATCTTAAAGTTGCAAATTTGAAAAACACTAAATTTGAAGGGTACTTATCTGGGTTATTTAAGTGTTCTTGCCGTTTAGTATAAAAACTTTGCAACAGACTCACTGAAGAATGAACAAAATGAACCAAAAAATGTGCCAGCAGAAAAAGTCTCAAGGCAGCATCCCTCCCCCACCCCCCCAAAAAAAGATTTGGAAAACATAAATGATTTGCAAGAGTAGCATCAAATGCTTTTCAGCTTTACCAACTTTAAGATGTCAACTCCCAGAACGTCCCAGCCAGCATGGAGAATTCTGGGAATTTAAGTCCACACATTTTTAAAGTTGCCAAGGTTGAGAAGAGTGGTTTAAGCAGGTTGAGAGAGAGAATCCTAGGTCATAGCTATAATGGATTAATTGGGTCTTAATTAATTACAGGGCCAAGTGCATGATTGTCCTCAATTTAAATTTAGATATAGGCCTCTTTTCCTATAGACCCCCCTGGTCATTGTATCTATTTATATTAGGTGAACTGGACATAGATTGATAATGAATATTGTGATAGGCTTGAGAAACTGCCCATCTTTTTCAAACTAGGCAACATATACCATTGTTCTTTGAAAGGTTATTAACTTAGTCCAGTGAGTGGGAGTGATTAATTTTTTTCAGATATCACAGCAGTTGGGAAGCTAAGTGCATTCCTGGCCACCCACACGTAAAAAATAAATCACACAATTTTTCCTCCATTAGTTCCTCATGACAGGCCGGTGGGAGTGAGATATGGGAAAACAATACTTCTGATTTGCAACAACCACAAAAATGAAGGCTACCTTTGCAGTCGGCTGGGAGTGATTTGAGGACAGCTTGTTCTAGTGGTTAAGGCACTAGGCTAGAAAGCAGGAGAGGCCATGAGTTCTAATTCCATCTTAAGATGTGGAAAACTGGCTAGGTAACTTTGGGCCAATCACCAGGAGACAGTGAGTTCTAGTCCCGCATTAGGCATGACTGCCAGATGGTTGTCTCCAATCACTGGGAGACTGAGTTCTAATCCTGCCCTAGGCATGAAAACTGGGTGAGGCCAGTCACTATCTCAGCCCAACCCAATTCACAGGGCTGTTATTGTGGGGAAAATAGGAGGAGGAAGGAGTATTAGATATGTTTGCCACCTTGAATTGTTTATAAAAATAATAAAGGCAGAATATAAATTAAATAATTATGCATTTTTCCTGTGGATAAATGGTAGTTGCCTGTCCTTGCATAGGGCATCAGATGAGTAAAGTGGAAGGATAAGGATTTCTCTCTCTGGTTCTTTACTGAACTTAGTTTTCTTTATTTGCAGATGTGCCACAGCCAAATTGCAAAATATCCTATCCTGCTTTCAGCTGCCTATTCTTGCCTTCACCAATATCCTTTGTGAGAAAATACTAGCAGGCATATGTGTGTAACATTCCAAATCATAGTTTTATCATGGCTTCCCAAACGGCAATCAGATAAATTAAGCCATAATTTATTTGTGGTTGATCAAACAGCACTGTATGTACAATTTCTTAATCCCAAATAAGCGAAATGGATGTTTGCAACTAACTTTGGCTACACATTGCTCTGTGTCTTTGTACAAACCCAGTTAAGTATAATTTTTGTGCAAAAAAAATAGAGTTGAATTAACACAGTGTGCCTCATTTAACCACAGGTTAGCACAGGGGTCCCCAAACTTGGCAACGTTAAGACTTGTGGACATCAACTGGCTGGAAATTGTGGGAGTTGAAGTCCACAAGTTGAAGTCTTAAAAGTTGTCAAGTTTGGAGACCTCTGGGTTAGCATGTTGTATAAATACAGCCCTTATAAAGGTAGTTGGTGAAGTTTACCTAACAGGTTAGTTTGTGGGTGAATCGGAGATTTTGGGGAGTTGGTCCAAACTATCTACAGGCATTCCATTCTGAAGAAGTCAGGGGTTTGCCACCACTTTCTTCCAGGAGGGAGATCAATCCTGGAGAGATTTGGATGAAAGACCATTAGGATTTCTAGCTGCTATTTATATTCCAACTCCTATTGTAGGGGAGACCAGTAGGATTTCCTAGTGGTCTCCTATCCAAATAACTGCTAGCTTTCTCGCAATTGGGTCATAGTGGCCTGCCACCTAGCTGGAGTGGCAAACGCTAGTCCTTCCCCCAAATAATTAAATGTACATAATGCAGTGTTTCTCAACCCTGGCATCTTTTAAACCATGTGGACTTTAATTCCCAGAATTCAATATTGACTAGGGAATTCTGGGAATTGAAGTCCACATATCTTACAGGCTGAGAAACTCCAGCAGAATTCATAGGGAACACTTAGCGTTTCCTTTGCTATCAGGTTCTGCCAATTTCTGCGCAGCTTCCTTTCCTGAAACAAAGTACCTGGCCTCCGCCTTGACAAAGCTCCTCCTCACTTCTGCTAACCCCACCCTGGGTGCTTTTCTTATCCAATCACAACGTCGCGCCTGCTTCTTTCCCTCCAATCCCGTTTCCCCAGAGAAGCGGTGGGGTGAGAGAGAGAGGGGGGGGGAGGAAAGGTAGCCTCGCGCGACCCTTGCAACCTCTCTAGCGCTAAACGGCGCCTGCGCACGCGTATCATACGGACTCCACAGCTTTCCTGTCTCCTGTTTTTCCTGCGCGTTGGATCTGCGCCTGCGCAGAAATCTCTTTCCCCCCCCCTCCCGCCTTGCTCCCGCTAAAGGCGGTCGCTCAGATTCTCTTTCTCGGTCGCCCTTTCCTCGACGCGCAACTTTTTGACGTCACGGCGCGCGACGCCGAACTCTGGAGCGGGGGAAGAAGGCTCCTCTGAAAACGGCTGCGCGTGAATGAAGCGGGAAAGTTTCCCCACCTCGGCCGTCTCGTGCCTACTCCGTCCCTTGTTCTATGGAGGGGGAGGGAGCGGGGACGCAACTGAGGCGCTGTTAAAAGCAGAGGAGATGCAGTAAGCCAAAGGGGGAAGGCAGGCTCCCAGTTTGCATTTTCGGTGACTAGGGGAGGTATCGAGGGGTGAGATGGGAGACGCGTGGAGGTGAGAAGCTGTCAGACGTGTTCCTTCTCCCTCTGCCTCCCTTTATTCCCGTCTTTGGGGGGACTTGAGGCTTCCCAGGTAACTTTTTGTATTGTATTGCTAATTAGAGCTTATAAAACTTAGGGTAGACCAATTTTAGAGTATTGTTCAATTATTGGGAATCCCCACCATATCTGACCTCGGTACAATTGAGGGGGTTCAGAAGTACTTCATGAGAAAAGTCTTGCACTCTTCTTAAAATATTTTTATGATGCATTTTCCTTTATAATACATAATATTTTCAATTTTACATCAACAATCCGTCTCATTCCTTCTCCTTCCCTCCCTTCCCTTCTCCCCTCCGCTTCCCTCTCCTTCCCTCTTTCCTTTTCCTCACCTACCTTCTCCTTCCTTCTCCTTCCCTCTTTCCTCTCTCTTCATATTTTCAAGTTTGCATTGACTATCTCTTTCCACCTCTTTCCTTCTTCCCTCCCTTCCTTTCTCCCCTCCGCTTCCCTCTTCCTTTTTTCTTGCACTCTTCTGTACACAATAGAATTCCCTAAGCTACCAGGCCTGAAATTCTCAGTTTGGATAACTTAGAACCGCGTTGCTTGCGGTCAGACCTAAGTATTGCATACAAAATTATACATGTTAATGTTTTACCTGTAAATGTATTTTTCTGTTTTAATCGCAATAATCCACATGCAAACAACTGTTTTAAACTCAATTGATACCGAAGGAGAGTGCAGATACCACCCACATAAAAAATTATAGACCAATTTCTTTATTGTATACCGATTACAAAATATTTATGAATATAATGGCTGAGAGAGTGAAAAAAATATTAAGTAAACATATACATACAGATCAAAATGGTTTTCTTCCAACAAGACAACTAAAAAACAACCCAAGGACAGTATTAGATGTCTTGGAATATTATGACGTACATCCAGAAAAACAGGTCGCACTAGTTTTTCTGGATGCTCAAAAAGCCTTTGACAAAGTAAATTGGCAATTTATGAGTCAACAAGTAAAGGAGATGAAATTTGGGAATAAATTTGAGAAAAATGTTAGATTCAATATATTCAAGCCAAGAAGCACAGGTAATAAACTCAACTGAAATCACTCTAAACTTGACTGTAAAAAATATGATTTCTCTAATAGAATTGTCAAAGTCTAGAATGCCCTACCTGATTCAGCTGTGTCAAATGCAAATTTTCACAGTTTCAATCACAAAATGACTTCCGTGGACCTTACTTCGTACTTAAGTGGTCAGCAGATGGGGCGTGCAAAAGTGTACTAACATGCCTTTCGTCCCTGTCATTGTATTTTTATTCTCTTATTCTTGGTCTCATTTTTGTTTGTCAAATTCCAATAAATAAATAAAAAACCTTGGCCTACATCCCCCTTTCTGAACCTCAGTCTTACAATTCTTGGGAGTTGGAAGTCCACTCATTTTCAAAAGTTGCTGAGGTTGAGAAACACTGGTCTACCTTGCAGGGGTGTAAACATGGTTGAAATAATTTCTGTCCAAGGAACCTGGAGCCCTTCCAGCCAGAAATTGAATACACGTGAATGAGAAAAAAGAAAAGATTTACTTAACCACACCACAAAGTGAGGGATAATCCTGCTACTTTTGAACCCACAAAAACTTTAAATTTATCTTCTTTTCTCAGTTGCAGCTTGTGTCGCTTGCCAATGTAGGTAACAATATTGGAGCAAGTCTTTTGCTACTTCTACTAGGCTTAAGTATGCATGGTATAAAGTTGATACTAAATGTTGCAGCTGGAAGAAAAAGTTTTTTTTTAATGTATTTTACATATAACTGGTCTGTTTTGCCTTTCTGTGTAAAGTTCCACAACAATAATAATATTTTTGAGAAAGTGTTTTGAAAGTTTTTTCTCATGCTTTTACAACCGCTGAAAATAAAAAATGGAAGCAACTGGTCTTTCTAAGAAGTAGCAGTTCATTTTTGTTCCAGATGTGGTACAAATTATGTGTATGCTCTTTGGCATATCTTAGTTATATGTCTGTCTCTTACTGTTTTCTTTTCCTTCTAGGCAATATGCTACTAATAATGGTCAGAGCTTGTTTGGAAAGTCAGTGGAGGCCAGTTTATTCCCAAATACATAGTTGCTTACTACAAAAGCAGATTAAAAACTGGCACAGGAGTCTTAGCATAACAAACACACAATGTTCAAAATCGCAGAAAACCTGTAAAGGAAATAAATCTGAGAAGAAGCTGGTAAAGTAAACAAATTTTTGGATTAATTACAAATATGTAACCTCTATGTCTTTCTAAGCTTTTCTTAACTACTTTTAAAGTCTCTTATTTCTCTTCCAGAAAGCACAAATTTATGAAAAAATAGAAATAATTAAATAGATTTAAGCATTTAGATGAGAATCCTGACACAAGTTTTCAATATCCCTTGCAAGCAAATGTTCTCCTGTGTTTAAGGTGTAGAATTGTATAGATAGATAGACTAAGGTTTCAATTCTCTACATATATAATCTACTGAATTTGGGATTTTCCTTTGAATAAAAATAATTGTTGTATATATTATTTGTATTTGCATCCTATTCTCTTTTTTTTGGAACACAATGTACATTGTTCTCACTTTTAATCTTGCTTCAATATTATGAGATAATAAATTACGAGAAAATAAATAAGGTAATAGTGACTGACCGAAATTCATCCATCTGGAATTCGCTTAACATCTTCTGATAGAGTTCTATAATATCCAAGCTTTTGAATTCAAATATAAAAAAAATGAAATGTAAGAAAACAGTGTCAAATTTTCACTTTAGGCTTTATTAGTGCTGATTTCCTTGTAGCTAAATTGTATCATTGGTTTGTTTCATTTGGAATATCATAGGATAGCTGTGTTAGTCTGTAGTAGCCAAAAACCAGAAGAACTGCAGTAGCCCTTTTTCCAACTTACACATCTTATTAAAAGGCATGCTTTTGTGAGCTGCAGCGTGCTACTAGGCTCTGTTTGACTATAAATGTAGACATCTCTTCTGAGTCCCAAGGTTATGTTAATTGTTACTGAATAAATCCCTTTCTCAGGAGAGAGGTCTCTTAGTGAACTTTGGCTTATGTGAGAGATTTCAAATTGTTGATTTTATAAATCCTTTTGGCAACAGTAAGCACGCAAAAGAGGCATGTGTGAGTCTAAATAATATGGTACTGAATACTGCAGCAATGTTCAGTTTCACCACTTGGTGATGCTATGCAAACTTGAGAAAGGATGTACAAGCAATCCTTGACTTACGATCAGAATTGAGCTAAAAATTCATGTTGGTAAGTAAGACATTTTTAAAATGAATTTTACCCCATTTTACAACCTTTTTTGCCACAGTTGTTAAGTGAATAACTCAGCTGTTAGTGGCACAGTTGTTAAGTGAATCTAGCTTCCCCACTGCTTGTCAGCAGGTCGCAAAAGAGGATCATGTGACCCCGGAAAACTCATGAGTCAGTTGCCAAGCATCTGAATTTTGATCATGTGACCATGGGGATGCTGCAACAGTCATAAGTGTGAAAAACAATCATAATTCACTTTTTTGAAGGTCGTTGTAACTTTGAACAGTCATTAAATGAACTGTTGTAAGTCGTCGACTACCTATATTTAAGGTAGGAACTATCACAGTTGAACGTATAGCTGGCCATCTATATTTTGTTCATGAAAGAAGCCAGCATTCTTTTAAAAATCCAAAATACTTTTTCCAGGT
The DNA here is from genome assembly GCF_900518735.1 of Pseudonaja textilis. The sequence continues at coordinate 6,199,112 of NW_020769316.1, read as the reverse complement.
TATTTGTTTGTTTTTTGCTAATTGTCGTGTAACAAATACTTAGCTCTTTTTTTTGTGAAAAGGAATAAAGAATATCAGAAGTGATATGTTATAGCAAGATAGAAGTGCTGAAAATGAAACCAGGAACAAAGTTTTTTTCCAGTGAAGATGTAAGGAGATTGCTAAATGTTTTTCTTGTAAGAAAGATAATATATTTTTTATTATGCTATGGTCAGGGTTAGTTTTAGGCAGTTGTCATCTTGGGATGTCAGGAATTAATGCCAAAATTTCAGCTTCACTAAATTTCTTCTCAACATTTGGTGGAAAATGTGTGTGTATGTGCACATGAGTAATCCTTGTTTGAGATCACCATGTCTTTTAGAAAATTTGTGCTCCTTTAAAAACATGTCAAGGCTTGGATTTGTACACAGCCCAGTTTCTCCCCCAACTTTAAATATTTTTACCAATCGCAGTATTCATCAGATCAATCCTCAATAGAAGCCCTACATGTTTCCTCAAGAATTGAACATAAATGAGTATGTTTAGAACTGAAGGACTTTAAACTTCACAAGTGATTAGCATCTCTGAATAATGTGTCTCCCATTCCAGAGTCGATATTTTGTCGATCGCCGAAAGGTTCATGTGATAGGAGGGAAAGGAGGAGATGGTATTGCTTGTTTTCTCAGTGAACCTAGAAAAGAATTTGGAGGTCCCAATGGAGGAGACGGAGGAGATGGGGGACATGTTATATTTAAAGGTAAGAAGGTTACTATCTCTTGTACAGAGCTTTTCGGTTTTAAGACAGTCTTATGAAAAGGGGAAGGAGAGTGACTGAAACTCCGCTAACCTGTCCCTTAGCAAGTTGAGTTTGAATGACAGAATTGATAAAAGTTTTTGTCCCAAGAGAGACTCCTGGGGTGGGGGGTGGGGAATAAGGACTTTTAAAGTGTTGCAGAACTGCAATAGTCCATCTGATAACTGTCTATGTTGGTTCTTAGTTAATTTGTTGTCAGTGACCACACTGAATGAATATTCAGTGCTTTCAAGTCATGAATCCCTGAATTTTTTTCTTCCTTAAATGTTATTAATTCAAACACATTTAATAAATAATTTTAATCCATTTAATAAATGTAAACTAATAATAACAATTTACAGTTCTTCCTATGGAAGGGTATTTTGTTTCTCAGCGAGCATTCAGCCTGTTTCTTTTAGATGTCTATGGAGATTCTCAATCATCCAGGTCATGGTTGTCCCAAAGGTGCTTTTTCAAGAGGCAGCTAGACTTACTTTGTTTTTCTTTGAAAACATTTTGCTTCTCATCCAAGAAGCTTCTTCAGCTCTGACAGTCAGAGCTGAAGAAGCTTCCTGGATGAGAACTGAAACATCTTCAAAGAAAATCCAGAAAGTCCAGCTGCCTCTTGGAAAAGCACCTTTGGGACTGTTTATTTTAGATTGCAATCTCATTCTATCAGTCTAAGGTCAGTGTGATGGCTCAGTGGTTAAAGATGCTGTGCTTGTCAGCTGGAAAGCTTGAGTACCGCACACAGGGTGAGCTCCCATTACTCACCCCAGTTCCTGACAACATAGCAGTTTGAAAGCATGCAAATGTGAGTAGATTAATAGGTACCACTTCAGCAGGAAAGATTATTACGTTTTATGCTTTCATGCTGGCCACATGATGATGGAAGCGTCTCTTAGACAATGAAGCTCTCTCAGCTAAGAATCAGATAAGCACTGCCCCCTTGAGTCGGTCATGACTGGGTAGGGAAATCTTTAAACTTTTTTTATCTGCCTGCATCACATCTTTTTTGCCATGAGCAAATTTGACAATCCATCAGTCCCATTATCCTCCCATGTGTCTAGTCTAGTCCAAGGTTCTGGACTTTAAAGGGTCAAAAGATTTTCTCTCTGTAATAAGAAAAAAGGCTGGCAAGAGGTGGCAAGAAGATCTCAAGATTGGCTGACTCTCTCTGCTATTCTCTTGTATGATTTCAGCTGTTGATAGAAAGGACTTCAAGTAAGGCTTATCTTCACCCTTTAAAAGATTTCTAGCCTGAGCCAAAAGTAGTCTAGATAAGTTTGAGAAAAATGGGAGGCAAACGAGATGGACAATTTTGACAAACAAAGCCAAGAAGAGAGAAAAAAGAAAGCACATAACTGGGTGGAGTAAATAGCGTTTTTTCCCACCTCATTGTAGTTGTGCTTTTAAAGATGTAGCAATGTTTCGGCAGAATCTCATCTGCCATCATCAGGCTTCTGTATAGTGTTCATCTGTGAGTCAGGCTTTTATAGTGGTTTCAGATTTAAATTTGGGGCAGCCTATTGCTGTGCCAGAATGGTTTTTTCTTCATCCTGATTGGTTGGGAGTCTTGGTCTGTGTTTATTGGTCTTGGAGTTTGCTGTGTTCTGCTTGATTGGTGTTTCTAATATCTTCTGTCTGTTTTGTGGCTCTTTTTGTATCTTGATTGGCTGGCAACATTGTGTTCCTTTATTAGAGGCCTTTAGTGCAGCTTGGCTCCAGGTAAATGGACGGCTATCATTAGTTAGGAAGCTAGGTTTCATCTGGGTGCCTGGTTGGGGTGTGTTTGAGCTGGAGGTATCAGTGGGGATCTGTTTGTGCCCAGGTGCTTGTCTGGCTAGTGGTGTGGAGATTTTTTTGTTTGTGAGTGCAGGCTTCCAAATGATTGACAGTCTGGTGGAATCATCTCTTCTATTCATGCTTTCAGGTCTTTTTTCAATCTCTATGGCTTCTCTGGTGATCCTGTGGCTGGGGTTTCCTATAGTGGCTAGGGTTTTGGTGCCATTGAAGTTGATGCTATGACCTGTGGCTTCCATGTGTTGGACTAGTGAGGAAGTGTGTTCCAGCTTTTTGACTGCATTTTTGTGTTCATCCAGGCAGGTACTTATTCTTCTACTGGTCTGTCCAATGTATGTGGCCGGGCATGATGCACAGGGGACTTCGTATATGCCTTGGTTTTCCAGGTCAATTTTATCTTTGGGGTTTCTAAGGATGGCTTCTATTTTTCTGTCTGTTTTGAAGTCTTGATGTGATGCCTGTGTAGTATCTAACTGATTTTGTCTGTAATACCTCTTATGTAGGGCAGGACAGCTGTTCCATAGGTCTGTTCATCTTCTGGGTCTCTATTATGTCTCAGTGTGTTTTTGTGGATCAAGCCGGTGATTTTGCTTTTGTGGAAGCCGTTGGCTGTCAGTACCTTAGTCAGGGTGCATAGTTCAGTCTTAATGTGTGTCTTGTCTGCCAGGCGTTTGGTTCTAGCAATTAGTGTTTTAGCCACGGAGTTTATCTGTGCTGGGTGGTGGTGGGATTGGACATTGAGGTAGTGGTTGGTGTGTGTTTTCTTCTGGTATACGGTGTGTCCTAGTGTGCCATCTGTTTTTTTGTAGATTAGTACATCTAGGGATGGTAGTTGTTTGTTTGTTTCCATTTCCATGGTGAACTTGATTTTGGGGTGTGTGCTGTTTAGGTGTGTTAGGAAATTATTCAGGTTTTCTTTTCCATGGGGCCAAATCACGAATGTGTCATCGATGTATCTTAACCATAGTTTGGGTTTGTGGATGGCATTGGCCGGGGCTCTGGATTCGAATTCTTCCATGAACAGGTTTGCAATGACGGGTGACAGTGGGGATCCCATGGGGGCTCCTTCAATTTGTTTGTATCTTTGTCCTTTGTATATGAAATATGTGTTGGTTAAGCAGTGTTCTGTTAGTTCCATGAGGTGTTTAGCTGGTTGGTATTTGTTTTTGATGATTTCAAGGGTCTCTTTTATCGGGACTTGAGTGAATAGTGAAACCACGTCGAAACTTACAAGCAGATCTTCTTGCTTCACGTGTAGATCTTCAATCATTTCCAAGAAGTGGTATGAGTTTTGAATAAAGGAATAAATCAAGGAACATTAAGCAGTATGTATGTCAATGGACTCAGGACCCTCATTCTCAAGTGCATTGTCAGCATCAGCCATTCAGTCGTGTCCAACTCTCAGCATTGGACCAGCAATTTCCATGCCCTCTATCTCCCACAGCCTCCTTCAAATTCTCCATCCTGATCTTAAGTGCAGGCAGGCATCTTATAGATTTTATAGATTTTGAATGTACTGAATCAAAGACACTTCACTAAATCAAAGATATTTCCTTATAGTAATAAAACATTGGGCTGTCCCAAAGGCACTATAACGTGCAAAATAAATGCTTTAATAGATGGAACAGAAGTGCTTTGATCTATTTTGTTCCCATTTTGTGAGAACATCTAATCTAAGTGCTTCTTTCAGAATAGTTTGCTTGCTAAATTCAGCTCTTAAAACCAACATTCAGTTCCCGGAATTTTTTAAAGTTTGTTTGGTATAGATTAGAATCTTACGAAGATTTTGCTTTGTTTAGGTTCTTATGTCATCCGGCTGGGTGAATTTGGGCCAGTTGTTTTCTCTCAGTTCACCTCACCTCACAGGGTGGTTGTTGTGGGTAAAGTAGGAGGAGAAAAAAGTATTAGGTGTGATCACTGCCTTGGGTTACTTATAAAAATAAAAAAGGCAAGGTAAAAATGGTTTTATTTATTTATTCATTTGTTCATTCATTCATTTCTCTTGATGTAGCCTTACGATAAAGTAGATTTAGTTCATCTTCTCATTCGCTTTTATATATATAAAAGCAAATAATTAAAAGCATGATCACTACAATTACAAAATGCAAGATAAAATATAAAGGGGAGCAGATTTTAAAAATCCAGTAATTCAAATAATAAATCTGCTTACAGTCAGTTCTCATTAAAATGGCCTATAAGCCCACTACATATTTATAAATATGTAAATAAATGAGGTAAAATAAAAGAACACATCAATGTCTTAACAGGTGGACTTTGGTTTAATTCCCACATAAACAAGAATGAATGTTGAGAATTTAACTGCTAAAACAATGGGATCATGAATTGTAATTATAACTGTTGTTGACATTGAGAATTCTTAGTGAATACAATAAAATATGAATTGCAGTTTGTCTGCTTAAATACAGTGATTTAATATTTTGAAGTTGGTGATCATAGGGTTATCTTTGCAAAAGTTTATATGAACACTTTTTTCATTTAGGGAAAAGAACAGCTGGTATATCAGAAGGTAAAGAACAGATGAGATACTCAGCATTTGGTGTGAAATAAAAACATAAGATTTGGCATGTGCTCCTATCCAGGAAACAGTTTATTGATTCATAATTAATCAACACGGGGTTTTTCTTTAAAAAAAGAATTGTTCGTTAGCGTGTTAAATTGTAACATATTTTGTTTTTACAGTGGATCAGCAAATCAAATCCTTGTCCTCCGTCCACCCATTTTATAGAGGCTTCAGTGGGGAAAAAGGAGGAAGCAAAAACTGTTATGGAGCATCTGGCAGGCCCCTTTATGTTAAGGTAAATTGTTGATACTTGTTAGATGGTCAAAATTTTGAATTTGTAAAAGCTGAATGGCTAATGTCCCACATTTGGAAGACTGCTAAGCAGCTATTTGCTCATCAATAGAAGCAAACAGCCATGGGTGGTAAATTCCTAGCTGTATTTTACTTAAATTTATCTTTGTTTTGTAGATACCTATTGGTACCATGGTTAAGGAAGGCACTAAGGTTGTAGCTGATCTCAACCAACCCGGGGAAGAATACGTTGCAGTCTATGGTGGAGCTGGTGGCAAAGGCAACCGTTTCTTTCTGGCTAATGACAACCGAGCACCGACAACTGTGACTTCAGGAGAACTGGGTCAGGAACGGTTCCTTCACTTGGAGCTCAAAACTGTGGGCCATGCAGGGATGGTAAGTGTGTTTGGTTTGTTTTTCAGTATGATGGTTAACTTTGAAGAAACAAATATTTATGTCAGGAATGTTGGAACATGGGAGATACGTATGCAGGTTTTAAAAATGTACTCCTTGAAAAAAAGCCAATGCAATCCTAAATTGCCTTAAAAGAGGGATACAATCAAGATCAAGTGAGGTACTAATACCACTCTATAAAGCCTTAGTAAAACCACACCTAGAGTACTGCATCCAATTTTGGTCACCACACTATAAAAAGATGTTGAGACTCCAGAAAAAGTGCAGAGAAGAGCAACCAGGACGATTAGGAGGCTGGAGATTAAAACATATGAAGAACGATTGCGGGAACGTGGCATGGCTAGTCTAGTGAAGAAAAGGACCAGGGGAGACAGGATAGCAATCTTCCAATATTTGAGGGGCTGCCACAGAGAGGAAGAAGGGGTCAGGCTATTTTCCACCCGAAGGCCAAACAAGGAATAATAGATAGAAACTGAACAAGGAGAGATTTAACCTGGAAATAAGGAGAAACTTTCTGACAGAACAATCAACTTATGGAACAGAAGTTGCCTTTGGAAGTTGTGGGAGCTTCATCACTGGAAGCTTTCAAGAAGGGATTGGATTGCCATTTGTCAGAACTGGTGTAGGTCTCCTGCTTGGGTGAGGGGTTAGACTAGATGACCTACAAGGTCCCTTCCAACTCTGTTAATCTGTTAAACATAAACCCAGAATAATTAGGTGCCTCCTTCCCCAAATTGAAAAACTAAGTGAGGGACAAATGAGGAAAATTTATGTGGTCGCTAAGAATTGAAAACCTGATGACACATAATTCATAACATCTGCTTCTTGAGTTTTGCTTGAAATTCTTGGTTTAGAGATAATTAACAATCAGACTAACAACAACTGGGTAACTTGGGAGTGGGAGGGTAGGTGTTGGTGCTTTGCTTTGCCATTACACCTAGTCCTTGACTTAAGGATCACAACTGAGACCAAAATTTCTGTTGCTAAGCAAGGAAGATGTTAAGTGCCTTGAGCCCTGTTTGATGACATATTTTGCCACAATCGTTAAGTGAATCACAACGGTTGTTAGGTGAATCTGGCCTTCCCCCATTGGGCTTTGCTGAGCTTTCTGGGAAAGTTGCAAATGGTCATCATGTGACCCCAGGATACGGCAACCTTCATCAATACATGACAGTTGCCAAACACCCAAATTTTGATCATATCACCGTGAGGATGTGGGAAAAAAATGGTCACAAATCGCTTTTTCCAGTGCCGTTGTAATTTTGAACGCTTACTGAATGAATGATTGTAAATCAAGGGCTACCTGTATTATGTTTTTCAGCCTGTAAAACAAATGGCTGAAGGGATGAAGGTCCAAAAGGTTGGTGACCCCTGAACTAGATCATTAAATCAAGCCTATTTAAAACAAGGAAAAAATAGGAAAGCTGCTAAATTCGTGTTCTATTTTGCCAGTAGAATTAAATGTCATGTTGAAGGCAAATGCTACCTCTCTTTCCAATTGGGCTCTTAATTCCAGATTGGATTCCCCAATGCTGGGAAATCGTCCATCTTGCGAGCAATCTCCAGAGCAAAACCCGCCGTGGCTCCTTACCCATTCACAACCCTGAATCCTCACGTAGGCATTGTTCGCTATGAAGATTACGAGCAAATTGCAGGTACGCCTTTATATTTCCTTCTGGGTTTTTTTTTATGACCTTCATGGTATTATTTCCTTCTGGAAAAAAAAAAATAAAGCATTTTGTGACAGCGATTTCACTTTGCAGGAGCTAAGGTTTGTGCTAAGAAAGCTTAACTGCATATCATCCTTTTTCATGACCCAAGATTGGAAAAGAATAAAAAGAAATGTACAAGAAAAGAATGAAGCACCTGTAAAAAAAAAAAATCCTGAGTCACAAATGACGGCAAATATATGTATCCCAGGATAATGTTCCATGATTCAGTCTGGCTTGGTCACTGGGACCAGAGGTTTAGTCTTGTCAGCTTTCAGACCCATGCTGGAGCCCATTCTCAGGGAACTTCTCCCTAACAGGGTGTGCTTTGGGCTGTTCTGTGTGTGGTATTTATATGGTGCCTGTTGTATGTGGCTTTTTAGATGGTGATTGGGGTTTTGATGGCTGGCTATGAAGTCTTTGGCTGTTGTTTGCTTGTGCTGCCACCAGCTTATCAAGTACTTAAGAGGTGAGAGCTTGGCAGCACCTCTGGTCCCCGTGACTGACACAGATTGGATCTTGCAAAATGGAAAGTGTTTTGATTATCTCAACTGCAAACTAATCAAGGGGTCCTGAACATGAGGGTACCCAGCTGCCCCACAGTCCTCTAGGATTTCAAACAGTGTTCCATGGAATCCTAGAGTTCTGGAAAACTTTGATGGCTTCTCTGGGGGAAAAAACACAGCCAACACAGCCAATTTCTATCATTACAATTTTGCCTCTTGATCAAAGATTCTGAATTTCTGTTTGTTTTTCTTTTTAATAAATTCCACGGCCTGAAAAACTTGGGGAAACTCCTGCTCCAGTTATCCAGATTGCTGATTTTTTTTTCCAGGCAGTTTTCCTCTTTGTATCATTCTCCGAAAGCAGAATTTTATTCTTGTTATCTTATTTTGCAGTTGTAGATATCCCTGGAATAATAAAAGGAGCTCATGAAGACCGGGGGCTTGGTTTGGCCTTTCTGAGACATATAGAACGCTGCTGCTTTCTCCTCTTTGTGCTGGATCTGTCTGTGGCTGAGCCCTGGGCACATTTGGAAGCCTTGAAGCATGAACTGGAACAGTATAAAGTTGGCCTGTCAAAAACTCCTCATGCCATTGTTGCAAATAAGTTTGATCTTCCGGAATCCAAGGACAACTTGCCCCTCCTTAAGGAGCAAGTGAAGCAGAGAGTCATCCCACTCTCTGCTCTGACAGGAGAAAATCTAGAGGAATTGTTGGTGCATCTGAGAGAACTCTATGATGATTATCTGAAAACAGAAAAAAAACAGGTTCGCAAGCCAATGAAATGGTAGTAACAGAACTCTTCCATTATTACATTGAAATAGGGAGGATATTTGGAGTTTGGGCATGGATAGGAGGGACAGTTTCTAAAAGCAAAATAAAATTGCTTTTTATTCTTTAATGTTATAAGGAGATACACAGAGCTCTACCAGCAGAGTGCTATAGAAGCAGATAAGAAAGAATGGTCAATCTGCACAAACAATAAGTTAAGCAAAAGATGAGTCCACCCTGCAACAGAAAATGAAATGTTCTTAAACCTATTGAGACCTACAAGGCATAATTTAATCTAAGGAACATTCAATAATTTAATAAAGGTATGTTTGTTTTTGTTATGGCGTTTCTGTTCTCCCAATTCCACATGGACTCTAGGCAATTTACAAATTCTTTATAAGTATCAAATATAGCACCACATGACAACCACATGACTGCAAGGAATATAAATCCTTCCATCCTCCATGATTCAGTCAGAACTGAGGAAGCTTCTTGGACAAGAAGTGAAACATCCTCAAGTAAAAACAGTCTAGTTGCCTTTTGAAAAAGCCCCTTTGGGGGTTTGTAGGGCTTGTAAGTGATCAAGAGTATGGTGGCTCACATGGTTAGAACACTGCATGACCAGCCAGTGTTCAAGACCCAACTGCTGCTATGTAACAGGATGAGCTCCCGTAATTCACTCCAGTTCCTAGCAATTTGAACATGAATAATCACGAGTGGATAATAGATACCACTTTGGTGTACACATTAACAGGGATATAAATGAGTCCCCGGGCAATGGTGATGTCACCAGCTCATCCTTTCAAGCTGGAAGTCCCTCGGGGCTTCCAACACAAACATGAGCAAGTGATGACCAGTACTTTGAATTATATTCATTATATATAGTATTTCATTATATATAGTATTGCATGGCTCCAGTGGTTTGTACCTGCCAATGGGCTGCTACCTGCATTATGCACCAATTGCATTTTTCACGTATTCAATAGCCATAGCTCTTAAGACTTATATACCACTTCACAGTGCTTTACAGACCTCTAAGTGGTTTACAAAATCGGCCTATTGCCCCCAACAATCTGGGTTCTCATTTTACCAACTTTGGAAGGATGGAAGGCTGAGTCAACCTTGAACTGGTCAGGATCAAACTTCTGGTGGTTGGCAGTGAGTTAGCTAGTGCAGGTGAAGCTACTGATGATACAGACATAGGCACCAATGCTATGTTTTCCTACTACAGGTAGGTCCACAACTGGCGCTTGGTATTGTGGGAGGTCCCTCCAGTCTTGGCTTCCATCTGCCTATATCTGGCAGTAGCTGCAAGTGTAGACAGACATCAAAATCATGAATTGGTTCCTTAGGGGTCATCCTGTTTTGTCAGGAGTAATTCCTAAGGCAACTAGAGAGAGATGGTTTCTGGACAAACTACGTTCATCCAATGATAACATTTAAGCGGCCATCCTCTCATACAGGAAGGCATCTGGTACCCCCCAAAACCACCCAGATTCTTCCTATAGCCCAATCTATAAGGCACTCACAATAACATGCCTTGATCGGCATCAAAATTTCTCTGAGGAAATTTTGCCATTCCTCTCTTTCCGATGGCTATGGACCACATCTACAAAAAGATATTCACCCAGCGAAAAGCAAAGGCAAGTCACTTCCTTGGTCAATAGTTGGGGGCAGAATTGGAAGGCCTGATCGATTGCATTTTAGTAGTTACCTTTTGAAAGACAAAAAATCCTTCATACTGTCAGTTAAATTGCTTAGTTGTCTGTTAGAAGATGACAAAATGCTGTGCAGTATGGAAAGAATAAAAGGTGCTTTTTGCTATTCACTGGAGTGTTCCTTTATTTTTGTTGATTCTGCTTCCTTGATGGAAAATGTCAGAGCGGAAAGTTTGATTAATCATTGTTAATTAAAATAGCAGGTGGAGAAATGGCTGGCTCCCATACAATAATTCAATGCCATGGTTCCAATACTTATTAGTTTTTCTTGCACCTGCTGTGAGCAACACTGACAAACCTGCTATTACATTATCTATAAATTACTATTATTTTAATAGGACAACAGACTTATTTCTAAGGTGGTGTCACTCAACAAGGTAAAACAGACTACAGTTAGTCTTCAACATATATCCTGTGCATTACAGTTGTAAGTAACGACAGTTCTAAAGCAGGTCTTTGACATGCCCAACTCAATTTTACAACCCTGTGTGTGTGTTTCAGTGAACACTGGTCCTAAAGCAACTACTACAGTTGTTAAGAGAACCAACAGTTCACTATGGACTTGTTTTGTAGAAAACCAGAAATAAATGTGGGCTTTTGTCAAAAATGTTGTAAAATGTTATGTGGCTGTGGGATGCTGCAAGCAGCTATACATATGGGCCAGTTACCAAGCACCCAAAATTCAGTCAAGTGATTGCAGGTAGATTGCTATTAGAACTTCAGAACCTTGTAAGTACCTCTGAGGAGGTCAGATTCATAACTGTGAATGGTCATAAGTCAAGCACTATCTGTAAGAAACTCAGTATGGCTAGTCTAGGGAAAAGGGCTAGGGGTGACATGAAAACAGTATTCCAGTATCTGAGGGGCTACCACAAAGAAGAGGGGGGTCTACTTATTTTCCAAAGCACCTGAAGGCAGGACAAGAAACAATGGATGGGAAATAAAGTCAAGGAGCGAAGCAGCCTAGAACTAAGGAGAAATTTCTTGACAGTGAGAACATTTAGCCAGTGGAACAGCTTGCTTTCAGACACTGGGTGCTTCATCACTGGAGGTTTTCAAGAAGAGACTGGACAGCCGCCTATTTTAAATGGTATGCCATTCCAATCAAGTGGCTGGCCAGTAGTGGTGGGATTCAAATTGTTTTAATATCGGTTCTGTGGGTGTGGCTTGGTGGGTGTGGCAGGGGAAGGATACTGCAAAACCCCCATTCCCTCCCCACCCCACTAACCTGCTTTCCAGCTCCATTCTCCTCTGCAGGACAGCAAAAGAAGTCCCAGCTGATCAGCTGGGACTCAATGGGAGGCAGAGAATAGATGGGGGCGGGATCAGTCAGAGGTGGTATTTTCCAGTTCTCCAAACTACTCAACATTTCTGGTACCGGTTCTCCAGAACTAGTCAGAACCTGCTGAATACCACCTCTGCTGTCCAATCTCTTCTTGAAAGCCTCCAGTGACGACTGGACCCACGACTTCTGAAGGCAAACTGTTCCACGGCTTAATTGCCCTCACTGTTACGAAATGTCTCCTTACAAGAAGAAGAAGAGCAGAGTTGTAGAATGATTAACACATCACTATATAAATATTATACTCTTGTCTATTCATTGCATGTATGTAATACTTTGCGTATGTAATTTTTAGCCTTTTTTTTTCCTGTTGAGATTTTATTCTCTATTCAGAGTTGAATATATTTAATGTTCTACAAATGTACCACTATACACATGGAGCAAAACATGAAGGCATATTTGTCAGAAAAATAGACTTGGCGATTCTGCCTACATTCTGAAAGCAAAGGTTCAGGATCATTATTTATTATATCCCCAGATTCTGTGCAGCTTAAAAATCTCATTACCACATTTTGTGCCACTTGTAATTTCTGGGCAGTCATCAAAGGTACAGGTACAGGTGTTGCATTTTAGAGGTGGAGAAGACAGATCTTGCAGCCAAGGTCTTGATATCCTCTAGGAAATTCTTTCTTAGATTTCTTTTTTTGCTTCTTAACTCCCAATCATGGAAGTGCTTAAAAGAGAGAATTCTAGAAAGCCAAAACATTTTTACCTTTCTTCAAATCACGCCTTCTAAAATCTGCTCACAATTTCTTCACTCCTAGGTTCTAGTCTCACAAAACTTAGTAACTAGGTCTCCAAACAAGGAGCTAATTTATTAACATTTGTCCAATTTCTATTTTCTTCCTTGTTTTTCTGTGCCCGGTCTTAAATTATAAACTGCCTGGGCTAAGACTTACTGTTCCCTGATAGCAGTTTGCATTTGGCAAATGTCCAAGTACGATATGCCATACACATGGATCCTCCGTGTAGCAAAAGGGTTTTAAAAAAGGCCTTTCAGAGACAAGGGGGAAAAGATATTGGACATACAATCACAATTGAGCCCAAAATGTCTGTTTCTAAGCAAGACAGTCGTTAATTGAGTTTTGCCCCATTTTATGACCTTTCTGGTCACAGTTGTTAAGTGAATCACTGTAGTTGTTCAGTTAGAAACATGATTGCTTTATTTAAATCATTAGCTAAAAATTTATAATCTTGTCTTATCATCCTCACTCTCTTTGGAATTTGTTTTAAAATCCTAATTTCTCTGCCCTTATATGATATTGTTTCCTCCCTAGACATTTTCAAAATTAAATCCCTCAGACATCTCCTAGAGAAGCGGATATGAATTTCTCTTGGACAGTTGTTACGCCTGGCGTAGCTTGTGCTAACCCTATATACCTCATCAAACTCTTTAATTAGATCATCTTTTTCCTTTCCTAGCCATTCAGCCAATATTTCTGCCATCAAATGTTCCAATTCTTCATTTTTGGCTTCCGCCACATTCTGGAATCTTAAATACGCCATTGCTTTGTCCATCTCGAGGTGGATCAGAGAGTCTTCCGTTTCTCTAAGTACATTTTTAAATTCCTCATCCATCCTTTCAAAGTTAGACTCCATGCGTGTTGTTCTACTCTCTATATCTTTTATTTTCACTTCATTTCTCTCCATGGCCTGCTGTAGAGACCCTATCTTACCCTCCACCTTCGCTATATCCGCTTTCATTTCAGCCTTCATTTTCCCCATCTCATCTTTCAATTCGCTTATATCTGCTCTAGTTTCCTTGTGATTATTAATCATCATTTCTTGCATTTTAGATATAGCTTCCTACAAGGCTAATATGGAAGTTTGTATATTAATATTGGGGACATTGGGCTGCTTTTCCCCTATTAAAGACTCCTCGATAGTTTTTTGAGATGTTGGTGGGGTGGCTGTCAACATAGTCGATAGGGTCGGGATAGCCTTCTTTCCTGTTTTTAAGGCCATAGTTGTTGTGGATGTCATCTCTCTAAGTATTTGTTTTTGTTGATGCACAATATTAAATATATTATCCCAAATCACCATTCAGTATTTGGGTTCTGTACTTGAAAGACTATTCACGCAAGCATCTAAATTTTGATCACGTGGCCACGGGGATGCTGCAACCGTTGAAGTTACTCCAAGCAGATAATGGTAATGTTTTACATGCCCGATGGATTTCTCCCTCTCCCCTGGGGAAATTATGAGGTGCTGCTGTTATAATACCAGAATCAGAATTTTTACTCTTGGGTTAAGGATCAATGCAACAACCATTTTCACCCCTCAAATCTAGGTTTGGTAATCGAATTTGTACAAGTAATCCTCAACTTATGACCAGTCACTTAGTGACCATTCAATACCCCTCCCCTGTAGTCACATGATTGAATTTGGGGCACTCAGCAACCAGCTGCATTTACAGCCATTAAGAACTCTGGTGGCACAGTAGTTTGAATGCAGTATTGAAGCCTGACTCTGCCCACTGCGAGCAGTTTGATCCTGACAGGCTCAAGGTTGACTCAGCCTTCCATCCTTCCAAAGTCAGTAAAATGAGGACCCAGATTGTTGGGGGAAATATGCTGACTCTGTAAACCTCCTAGAAAGGGCTGTAAATCACTAGGAAGCAGCACATAAGTCTATGTGCTGTTGCTAAGTGCTATTGTAATCAACAATGTCCCGCAGTCACGTGACCACAGTTTTGCCAAAATTGGCCTTTATTTCCTGGTTTTCTACAAAATCATAGCAAGTCAAGCATTTGCTTAGAGACTTCAACAACCACTCTACAATTATTGTTCTAATGACTGCCAGGCAAAAAAATGGTAAAATCAGTTTGACTGAGCCCATTTACGACCGTCACAACTTGCAACCATAAAAAGAAGGCTCCTGACATAAAGTTGTATGTCAAGAACTAGGCAATCATTTTTTTTTTTATTGCTTGGTAGGATCTGTTTTCTTCTATTCATCATGGTTACCTCTTTTGTTTGATTGGGAAGAAGAAATTCATCGGTTTCTTTATGTATTAATTTGTAGTTCTGTACGACTGCAGAGAAAATAGGCCATGCAAAAGGTTAGAGAGAGCAACTTGAGCATGAGAAATATGCAAATTCATTTGTTAGGTTTTGTGTAAACCAGCCTGTGGGTTCATTGCCAATGATACTTTCGCATATTGAATTTTACAAAACATCGATGCAGAGTTTTTCTTTTGACATAAACATTTAGAATATTTGTATGCGTGTTGCTGTTTTCATACTGCTTCCTAAACTGAGGCACCCCTCCTAGTTGTTCGATGTTATCAAAGGTTCCACGCTTACTGAATCCATGATTTTCTGATATTACAAAACAGTGCAAGTGATTGTAAAACATATGGAGTGTATAGCAATTCATGTACCTCGTTTGCCTCTTGCAGTTCTTGAGCAAATTCACTCAAACTCAATAATGCATTTCTAGCAGCTCAGATGATGAATAGGTGGCTGCTAATATACCTTTGCTTATTTTATTTTTTATGCTTCAGTTATAATAAAATAAAGCAGTGGAAACATTTTATTTTCTTTTGTTTATGCCAGTGATTATATCACATATCCTCATGCCATGTAAGGGCATTTTAATCTGTCATTTGGCTCTTTGACACAAGTGCGTTGACAAGCTACACACTGGATTGAGTAGGAAGAAAATGTTAATCTTTGCAAGGTGGCTTTTATGATGTTTGCTTTGCAAATAACACTCATTTGGGGCTGCAATGGGCAACTCAGAGGTGTTATTTAGGTCCTTTTCAGCAGTCATCATAGCAAAAACAAATCAGAAACTATTCACCATAAGTACATTGACCCATGATCACGGTTGAGCTACAGAATTGATTAATCAAGCTTACCTACCTTGAGAGTAACAACCCAAATGTCCTAACTTTTGTTTAATTCTATAACCTACAAGAATGGTAAAAAAAGCTGGAAAGGAAAGAGTTAGGAACATCAGGAATGACACATGCAGAATTTGATCCTTGTAACCTGCCACAGGTAGTCCTCGACTTACGATTGCAATTGAGCCCTGTTACTAAGTGAAACAGTTGTTAAGTTAATTTTTGTTCCATTTTATAACCATTCTTACCACAATTGTTAACGGAATCACTGCAGTTAAGTTAATAACACGGTTGTTAAGTGAATCTGGTTTCCCCATTGACTTCGCTTGTCAGAAGGTCGCAAAAGATGATCACATGACCATGGGACACTCCAACCGTCATAAATATGAGTCAGTTCCCAAGCATCTGAATTTGATGACATGGCCGGGGGGGTCAACAGTCGTAAGTGTGAAAAACAGCCATCAGTCACTTTTTTCAGTGTCGTCGTAACTTTGAAAGGTCCCTAAATGATTGGCTTTAAGTCAAGGACTAACCTGTATTCTGCCACGCTAACTCAATATACTGGCAACAGGGAAATGACAACGGCTTTCTATCTTTTAGACGTTTTCACCAATCAGGATCTTTTCATATCCTGATGTTTTCAACCACTGCAGTAGACAAAAGGATGTGAAATCATTCTGCCCATTCACTCTCCAGTTTGTTTGTCATTGACATATTCAGCAACAAAAGTTCAGAACATTAAACAAGGGCAACTGCAGAGAATCAAAATGATTGTGTTGTCCCCCTGAGGAAGTGGCTTATTAGAAATGTATGCCTCAGTTAGGCTTGGAGATGGGGGTAAGTGGAAGCATCCAATAAAAAAAGTCCACTAGATGTTCCAACAACTCCATTAACATTGATTTATTTAGTATTTTTACATACAACTCCCTCTCCTGATGTATCTCCCCTTGCAATTAGATATAAACACCCAAGCTACATTTTGACTTAATGTGTTGCTAAGAACTTCGCCTCTTTATTGTTTAAGATCAACAGTTCCAGATGTAGATTTGGGTGTTTGCCTGTCTGGCCCCACAAGAAAAACATATGAAGACACTTTTGCAATTTCCTTTATTGTTCCTGACCTGTAGACAGAATCTTGCCAAACCAAAGGAACTATTTGTAATACTATAGTTTGGGATTAGCTAGGGATGAGCCTTCTTAATCCTCTTTCTCCTGACCAAACTTTCCATGTTTTGCTGCCTTTTTGCCATCTGAAAGTCACATTTTTCAACGCTGTCGTAACTTCCAATTGCCACTGAGTGAATGGTTATAAAATGAGGACTACCTGTACTTATTTCAAGGTGACTGACAAAATCTTTTAATATTGAGACTAGCTTGTGGAAATGGTAAGATCTT
The DNA here is from genome assembly GCF_900518735.1 of Pseudonaja textilis. Next base: position 6,182,026 of record NW_020769316.1, on the reverse strand, counting down.
CTTCATGAGACCCAGATGTTCCCATGGCAACTCTCCATGATAGTAGTCCATGATACCCATTTCTTTTTGCTTTTACCAAAGTTGGTTTTTCAGTTTTGGAAGCAGAGAAAATTCTGTAAGAGCTGAAAATTGAAGTGGAAAGACTCCTTGGTTGTCGTCTGCTTCTTTTTCTCCTTCTCCCTTTTCTCCTTCTCCTTCTCCTTCTCCTTCTCCTCCTTCCCCTTCTCCTCCTGAAAGCCAGGACAAGTAGATTTAGCTTTTACCCAAGTGCTGTGATCAGGTTAAATGCAGAGTTATGAATCTGGTGGTCTTAACATATATATATCCTGGTTGTACAGTTTTTAACTGTTATTTGTTTTAATTTGTTTTACATTGTTATTTGTATATGTCTTTTGGTGTTGTTCAGTTGTATGTTGTGGAAGAGCACCTTATTTCATTGTTCTCAGGTTTCTGAGTACAATGACAATAAATCTATTTATCTATCTATCTATCTATCTATCTATCTATCTATCTATCTATCTATCTATCTATCTATCTATCTCCTTCTCCTTCTCCTCCTCTTCCTCCTCCCTCTCTTCCTCCCTCCCTCCTCCCCTTAAAGAGAACATCCTTACTCCAGAATTTATTTTTTGTTCCATAGGAATTTTACACAGGCCATTCAAAGATCAGCAGCCACCTAGATGCAAGCATTAATTTCTGCTTCGTGCATTTCACTGATCCAGGATGTGGTTTATTCAGTTTGGGTTAATTGATAAGTGAGAAATCACTAGTCTCCTGTTGTCAGCAACATAAAAGTGTGTCTATGTAGTCATCAGGAGAGCTTGACAGGAGGGTGAGTTTAATTTTCCTATCCTTATAGACTAAAGCATCAGCTGGGATGAAGTTCACTACATAGCATGTAACTTGCTTGGTTCTTTGCAAGACATCCAACACTGCTGATTACCAGATGTAATCAACACCATTTAATATACTCCCTTTGTTGCTAAACAACTTTTGGGTTTGGCTACATGTGGGGCTATTTATCTCAGTAGGAACCTTTCTGGAGATTAAGACAACAAGCTAGGCCTTCTTAAGTATGCCTTCGTTTTCTTACAAAGAATACACCAGGAGGGTTTTTTTTTCTGAGTTGCTCCCAGTATGCTCTTTTGTGCTGAGTCCCTATTTTATCTGCACTTAGGAAAGGATCCAATTCTTTCTTTAGAGCTGCCATTTTTACATATTTAAATAAATGGGTTACTTATTGTCACCATTTTGTCAATGATGGTGTTTTGTTTTTTACTCTCTGAGTGAAAAGATGGCAATAATCAATAACAACTGGTGTATAATTCTATTTTCCTTCTTTTGTATAGAGATCTATGCTGATTTGTGGAGGCATTCACTTTCTGACTTCTCCTACAATCAGAAACCTTGGACTTCTTTTTTTCTAATGACAGTTTATTGGATTTGGCGAAGGTGATATTTGATACAGGAAAAATATCCATGTGCAAAATAAATATATGCATTTCATATTGGAGTAACATTCCTATTAACTATCTCAACTGAAAAGTGATCAGGATGGACTGAGATGGCCTTAGACCAAAACTAAAAGTTTAATGAGATTTGTGTGACCTTGAACCAATCACCAGGAGACTGAGTTCTAGGTATGAAGATAGATGATAGATAGATAGATAGATAGATAGATAGATAGATAGATAGATAGATTGATAGATGATAGATAAATTATATAGATAAATGATAGATAGTCACATTGATATGAGAAGCCAAGGAAAGCCAGTTTGGATGAAAGTTGCTCCAAGAATAAAACATTGATTTCCTTAAGCCTAAAGGGAAGCCCTGTCTTCTCTGCTGAGCTATTTCCCAGCAATGTTAGGTCTATTATTCTTATGCCAGATAAGAGAGAAGAAACTGGTCCCTCAAAATCAGGTGAAGAGGTTGAACTTAAATTATGGGAATCTGTGGGTTCTATTCAGTTCTGTTACTTGGCATGAAATCATTACACTTCTGTCTTCCTGAACAACCTGGAATTCAAAATCCCTTGCATGAGTTATTGTTGCTTATAGCCATTCTATACTTACTCCTTCTCAATTTATAGAAGTGTGAATATATTTATTTTCACCTTCAGACTGAAGATTCCAGGGCAATCTCCCTAACAGAAACAGGTTTTACATTAAATTTCCTGTTGCTACTCATGAAGCTCATCTTAAACTGAAAATTCACTTCCTATAGTTAGTATATTATTCCCAGAAGGAAAAGAAGTCGTTCTCCCTTTCAAAGTTAACTTAGTGACATATGTGCAATTATAAAATTGAAATGTTAGTACCAAAATAATTCAAAAGCCAGTTTTTTTAAAAAGAATATTGACTCTGAAACAGCTAGAACTTATTTCTGAATAATAATATAAATACTAAGAGTTTCTAAGGTAGATTTATTTGGCTGCCTCTCATTCATTCATTCAAATGTTATGCTGCTTCTGTACCTCTGAATTCTCCTGCGGTCTTTCCTTTCTCCTTATCTGTCATAGCAATAGCTCTTAGACTTATATACTGCTTTACAGTGCTTTACACGCTTCTCTAAACAGTTTACAGAGTCAGCATATTGCCCCCAACAATCTGGGTCCTCATTTTACCCACCTTGGAAGGATGGAAGGCTGAGTCAACCTTGAGCCTGGTGAGATTTGAACTGCCAAATTGAAGGCAGGCAGCAACCAGCAGAAGTAGCTTGCAGTACTGCACTCTAACCACTGCACCACCGTGGCTCATTTATGTTAAATATACCCAGGGGTGGGATTCAAATTTTTTAACAACCAGTTCTGTGGGCGCAGCTAGGTGGGCGTGGCTAGGTGGGTGTGGCTTCTTTTTGCAGCAAACCCCCTCCCCCATTTTTTTTTTGCCTCCTGGGCCTCAGGGAAGCCTTCGGGGGGCGGGGGTTGCTCTCAGAAGGCATCCCTGGGGCCCAGGAAGGCAACAGAGCTTGAGGAGGGTGCACAGCCCCTTTTTCCCTCCTGGGCCTCAGGGAAGCCTCCTGGGCAAAACAATAAAACAGCGAAGGGAATCCCAACACAGCTGATCATCGGAACAGCTGATCGTTGGGAATGGAAAAAAGAAATACCTTAAAGAGATACTGGGCGGGGGAGAATGCAGTCAGCGATTCAGGCATGTGTGCAATGTCGTGCATGACCGATAAGGACCGAGGAGGAGAGGGGCGGCGCCAGCCAGGGGCACAATTTGCCAGTTCTCTGAACTGTGCAGAATCATAACAACTGGTTCTATAGAACCGATCCGAACCAGTAGAATCCTACCCTTGAATTCATCTCACCTTTAAATCTGGACTTTAGTCTTGTAATGAGAGGACAACATTCACTTGTGAGGACAGAGTCTGAAACAAAGGTTCTTTTACAAGTGGTGAGCTGAACAAGCTTCTTGTATGAGAAATGAAACTTCAAAGAAACAACAGAACTCCCAGATGCCTCTTGAAAAAGCATCTTTGTGACACCATGACCTGGATGACTGAGAATCTCCATAGATAAGAGTCTGAAGTTCAGCCGCCCAGAACTGAGTAAAATGGGTGAGGAAGATCTAACAGCAGACAGCTGAGCAACATAGGTTAGAAGGTCTTTCTAAAAAGAAGGGCAGCAGAAGGGCAAATTCCCAGAATTCCTGAGCTAACATGACTGGAGGAGGAATTCTGGCAGTTGAAGTCTACAAGTCTTAAACCTGTCCAGTTTGAAGACCCCTGCTCTAAAGAATAACCTACTTTTGCCCCACATGGATGGAAGCTCACCTTGATAGGTTTATTGGCCAATATTATTTATCTGTTTATATTTTTTTATTAAATATTTTTTATTTATGGTTCATCGCAGGGGCAGATGTTCACACTGAATTTGGCATTTTTGTTCCCCTATCGAGTCTTTCCCAATGACCTGGGATAGACAGATGTGGATGTTTAACCATGTTACAGACATTGTTGCAGGATGTAAGCTGTTCCAAATAAAGCTGCCTTCTGCAATTGACTGGTGGTGAATTTGTCAATGCCGATGGTGCTCAAGTGGTGCTCCAATTGTTTTGGGATTTGGTATTCTTATTTATGTTTTATTTATTTGATATTGATTTATTATTTATGGAAGCAGAATAACAAATGTGAATGAATGAATGAATGAATGAATGAATGAATGAATGAATACATGCATACATGCATACATGCATACATACCATAATGAATAAATAAGGGAGAAAACACTGAAAATACTTGTTATGGAAATGAGTTACCCAGATTTGCCCCTTACATTCTTTTGTACTGTTTCTTTAATGTCCATATTCCTGGAATTCTGCAGTTTGGGATTTCAGTGTTTGTGTAATGCAAAAACGCACAACTGTGGGACATCGGGGTGTGCAGGATTCCTTCTGAGCAGTAGGAAAATCCTTGCCTCTGAATTAATATTTCAAATATTGTTTGGTTCGCTGCTGCCAAGGAAACATCTGCTGAATGCAAATGCCTTGAGTTCTTGGTTAAGGTAAAGTGAAGTTAACGCTTGAGCTCGGAGGCATTGAAGGAAAATTTGATTAGATAAAGCATCCCTTCTTAACAACACCAACCTCAGACAGAACTTAACAAATAAAGAAATATCCCATGTTTTTTTAATTGATGAATTTATAAATTTTAATAATAGGATTGATTAATTGATTCATTATGTGCCATCAAGTTGCTTTCGATTCCTAGCAACCAACAGATAGATTTTTCTCCACTTATTAGAAACTTTGGTGATGCTTTTTGCAACGTTGGGTTTTATATTTCATGATATTTGTATTCAAATTCTTATAATGAAAAAAGGCAGCAAAGTTGTAGGCAGTCAAAAGCAGTCTCATTTAAATGAAAATGTTTAAAGGTCAAGATATCCACATGGTTATTTTTATTTACTTTTTTAGAAAAAAATTGCAAAATGTTAGCCATAAATCGCAGCTGTTTCAAAACCGTTCATCCCAAAGCCCCGTTTTAAAGATTGCATCACTCATTTAGAAGAATTGCAAACACCAAGAGAAATTATTTCACCGAGACAGAATATTATTGGACAGAAATTTCTGCTTTTGAGCTGGAACAATGTTATGCAAAGTAGAAGAGCTATACATTCAATATGAGAATCAGAAAATCCATTCTCAACCTCTTGAATCATGGGCCAATTCAGTATGGATCTGTTGGGATCACCTTTGGAATCTGATTTTGTCCCTTCCTGCTGAGGAAGTTTGAAATGTTTACGCTCCCGTAATTTTACATAGGGAAAGCACGCCCAATTAGCCTTTTTGAGATGAAGGAGAAATTTTTAAAAAAGCTTTCCTGCTAAATTTCAAAAGTATTGAGGCAGAGACTTGTGAGCTATACTCACAACTTTGTTGTTTAAAAGTTTACCTGAAGATTGTTGTTGTGGGGCACCAGGGATGACATTTGCAGTGACAATACCTCATTTTGTGGGAAACACTTTCCCAATTCTCAGACACGCTGAAAGTTAAGTGTGAAGAAGAAAAAGAATTTGTAAGAAGCAATACAAGTAGTCCTTGACTTACGACCGTAATTGAGTTCAAAACCTCTGTTGCTAAGCGAGACATTGGTTAAGTTAGCTTTGCCCCATTTTATGACCTTTCTTGCCTCAGTTGTTAAGTGAATCACATTAGCTAAATTAGCAAACACGATTGTTCATTGAATCTGGCTTCCCCATTGACTATGCTTGTCAGAAGGTCGCAAAAGAGGATCAGATCCCCCCTCCCCACAGGACACTCAAACCATTATACTACATGCCAATTGCCAAGTACTCAAATTTTTAATCACATGATCACGGGAAATGCTTCGTAAGTCGCTTTTTTCAGTGCCATTGTAACATCAAAGAGTCATTGTAACATCAAAGTGGCAAGAAAGCTTGTAAAATGGGGGCAAAATTCACTTAAGAATTGTCTTGCTTAGCAACAGAAATTTTGGGCTCAAATGCGGCCATAGGCTGAGAACTACCTGTACCAAAGTTTGTGTCTGTATGTTTGAATTAGTCTTAATTCCTGGTGACTCGCAGATAGACAGGTTTTTTGGGAAGAGTTTTCTTCTTCTTCTTCTTCCTAGATTGGCCCAGTCACCCAGCTATCTTTTGTGCCCAACTGGCTCTCTTGACCTCAAACATTGGCCGCCAGGATGCATCGTGACCAGTTTTGTTCTTTCTGGGATTTATCAGACATGGACAGCTTGACATTACTCTATGGAATTCACACTTTCTGTTTGGAATTCTAAACTCATATATCATTGCATACCAGGGGGAGGGTTGCGATGCCTCACCAGTTAAGCTTGTCAGTTGGAAAGGTGGCAGCTCGGTTCGAGACCCAAGCACTGGTTGATGTAGGGTGAGCCCCTGTTACATTAGCTCCTGCCCACTTAGCAGTTCGGAAGCATGCAAATGCAAGTAGATAAATGGGTACCACTTCAATGGGAAGGAAACAGTGTTCCGTCCGCCTACATGTAAAATCATATTGGCCATGATGGCGCACTGGTTATAATGCAGTATTGCAGGCTAATTCTGCCAACTGTCAGCAGTTTGATTCTCACCAGTTCAAGTTTGACTCAGCCTTCCATCCTTCCGAGGTCGGTAAAATGAGGACCCAGATTGTTGGGAGCAATATGCTGACTCTGTAAAACCGCTAAAGCACTATTGTGGGATATAAGTCTAAATGCTATTGCTATTGCTACCACTTTAATGGGAAGTTAACAGTTCCATGTGCTGCTGTGTTTAGCCATGCTGGCCACATGACCACAAAACTGTTTTCAGATGATCCTGGCTCCCTTGGCTAAAAATTAGAAATGAATATTGTCCCCCAGAGTCAGAAATGACTGGACAGGGGAAATCTTTACATAATTGCAGCTTTGATGACTGATTTTTTTTTTTACTGATTTTGGAGATGCTTCAAAGGGAGCGTCAACTGTCCAATTAGCAAACTCAAAAGAACGAAACACTCTCAGGAGAATTAAATTGCCAAAAGTTAAACTTTATTGGATACACCATGTTGGTACCAAAGAAACAAAACCAGTTCTGGTTTTCCATCCAAATGCTTGCTCCGTTAAACCATCCTTTCCCCTTTTCCCCATCCCTGGTTGATCACATCGTCCAATTATGGGATGTTCTTTTGTTATGGGAACAGGGCATCTCTTTCTCAAGCACCTGTAGTGGTGATCTTGATGGCTTCCATGGTCTCATGATCTCTGCATGCATTCTCCACATTCCATTTCCTTCCCCTCAGTTCATTGGCAAGATGAAAAGCATTAGGTTTGAAAGCAGCAAAGTGCTTCAATCTTGCCTATAGTTTAATTGCTGTTTAAAGGCAGATATCCTGTATATATGGAAGTTCCTTCTCCTTGGTCAGCATTTTAGGTTGCCAGCAATAACATATCCTCAAAAAAATCTAGATATCTGTTCGCGAGCTCCTAGAGTTTTCTAACTCTGTTTTAGCCTAAGGTATATTTTGTCTCCAGTATGATTACTAGTACTTGCAATGTCTTGGTGATGTGTGGAAATTGAGGGCAACTTTTTCATCAGAAGGAAATTGTGTTTGTGGTGTCCTGGAAACTCAATACATTTGTATCTTAACAAAAATTATTCTCCCTTCCTTTTCTAACACTCTTACACACAGATTTTCTTTTTGGTCCTCCGATTCAGATAAGAGATATTTCTAATGGGGTTCTCCATTAGAATTATGTTATTTAAATGTGATTAAGCTATGAATGAGGGTGGAGAAAAACAGCTTTTCCAGGATAATACTAATACTAATGTTCCTTTGGAAGGATACAACAATCTAAAGTTATTGTATGTTATGCATTGAATGCTGATCAGCCATGTATGGCTGTTTATTAAATCCAGATGAGTCAATTTCCCTAAATATGGACAAATTTCATGCAAGTAAGAAGGCCGGGTTATTTGCATGAGATAATATGATTGCTAAATCAATGGTTATAGAGGAGACAGCTGTGATATTACAGACAAAATATCCATGTTTTGATTATCTTATTCATAAAATCATACTGTTTTGGGACCATTCATTTCCTCTTGTCTCTTGAATAATATAAATCAGAAAGTTCAGTCCCACTATTAAGTTCCTTTCTCCAAGCAGGCTGATCATTTATCTCCTTTTTAAAAATAGACCAGTAAAATGTCATTTTATTAAATAGAAGGATCTTTCGCTGGTTTAATTTTTTTGTGTGTGTATGACAAATGGTATTCTTTTTTTTCTCTTTATCTCTGTAATTTTCAAGTTTCCCCATCCCCTCCCTCCCCCAAAAGCTATGAATTTATTAAATTTTAATTCCCAGATTAAAAATAATTATAAATGTACTGTGCATTATTCGGCAAAGAAACATTCATATTAAAGAAAATTACCTTTTAATTTGGAGAGCAAAGCTGCATTATACACTAGCTAATATCAGTACAAAGCCTCTGTTAAATGTGGCGTGTTTGACACTCTTATTCAACCAAGAGAGAGGAAAAAAATAGCATGGATTATTCATTTTTAGCTCATGTTACCCTTGATTTCCTTAATTTGTATATTTGATTTGTAAAAGTGATAGACAACCTTTTCAAGCCGACTGCCCAAAAGATCTCTTGGATAACAATACTCATGCCTTCTAATAAAGCAGAATATTTGTAGCTCAGGGTTGAAATGAAGAGGTCTCTGGTGTTCTCTGAGCTCGCTTTTGTTTTCTGGCAGATATTTCATTACCCAAACTAGATAACATCACCAGCACAGATGATTATGGAGATTCTCAGTCATCCAGGTCATAGTGGTCCCAAAGGTGCTTTTTTTTTTTTCTCCAAGAGGCACCTGGACTTTCTTGTTCTACCTTTGAAGACGTTTCATTTTTCATCCAAGAAGCTTCATAGCTGAAGAAACTTCTTGGATGAGAAGAGAAACGTTTTCAAAGAAAGAAAGCCCATTGCCTCTTGAAAAAAAAACACACACCTTTGGGACAGTACTGATGACATTACCTAGTTTGGGTAATGAAATGTCTGCTAGAAAACAAGCAAGCTCAGAGACCACCAAGGACCCGTCATCTCGTATCTTCTCTCTAGAATTATGAAGCTCCTCCCCAATACCTGGTTAGGATCGATGTGATGGAATCCAGTGCCTGTTTGCAGGAGGGAGGGACTCTTTCCCAAGAGACAAATTGGCCTTGAGTCCTTGGTATGCAGGAGATTGATGTACGCTGTATATACTGGAGGTCCTTAAGAAGAGATTGGACAACCATTTGTTTGAAATGGTATATAGGGTTTCCTGCTTGAGCAGGGGGTAAGACTAGAAGACCTCCAAGGTCCCTTTCAATTCTGTTATTCTGTTAACATCTGTTAAATCCATGGATCTAGGAAGGGAGGATAGAATGAAGGATGTGAAAACTTGACTAATCAGACTTTATAAAGCAATACTTTGCTGCACAGGTATGTAGTTTTGGCATACGACCACGATGGCCAATCATCAGGAGACTGTGAATTCTAGTTCTGCCTTTTGTGCCTAAGCCATTTTGGGTGACTTTGGGCCAATCACTCAGGAGAGTATGAGTTCTAGTCCCATTTTAGGCATGAAAGCCAGCTGGGTGACTTTGGGCCAGTCACTCTCTTTAACTCACAATGTTGGGCTGGTCTATGCCAGTTGGTCTATTCCTATGGACCAACATTCAGTTGATCCAGAAAACAGTGGACACAGACTTAGTGTTTGTGGAAAAACACTAAGAATAAAAAGAAAAATAGGAAGCTTTTTTATAGAAAGCACAGATGTTCCGGGAAGGTGATATTTTCCTGGTAAACAATAATAACACGGCTCAAATTTAGTCTTCTGAAATCTGTCTAACAGCTCAAGACATAATGGCCATAAAAGCAGTGACCAATGACCAGATGGGAAGTCAAGCTCACAGTAATGGCTACTAAGAGTTGGGCAGATCCTTTCCTATGACAGCATCATTACTAGTCTGGTCACTAAAATGCTATAGACTGTTCAGGTGGGAAGATGTGTATCACAGAAGAATGAAAATAGGACTTTAACAACAGGACAACTAAAAGTAGTTTCAGACTGCAGCAGGTTAGAGAAATGGGGTCCTGCCTTCTACACATCAGTAGGCTGAAAGTAGAAAATTAATATGCCATGCAATTTCCATCTTTTTAATTGGGATTTCCCTCTAATTTATTAGTTTGCTTGTTTGCTTAAACTTGTCAGAAACTATTGGTGCATTTTTGCTGCCGCTTTGCTTGTTGCATTTCATTTAATTTGTTTTTCACGGCATTGTGAACTTGTGAAATTCCCTAACCTTCTTAAATGGAAGAAGCTGCACAAACACAACATCCTGAATGTCATACAGTGCCTGCACAAAAACTTGAATAAATGTCTCTGGAAGGTGTCTGATTTAAATTTCATGGTCCAATTTCACATGCAGAGTTTCTCCCTCATTTCTTCGTAACCTCTTTGTTTCTGTGGAATAACATTGGCTCTATGCTAAAAAAAAATACCACAACTTCCATTTGACTTTTTAGTGCTAATTATGTGCTGGGAACAATTATGATTGTATTTCGTTAATCCACAGTTAATTCTCAAATGCTTAGTTTATAAACAGCCATTTGCCTGCCATTTCAGTAAACCATGTTAGCTACTCTTTGCATTTCAATAAATGGGCATTAAGGTCCCCCAGTCAACGTAAGCTGTTGCTAAAAATCTGTAATGTTTTTCAAACACATCTATTATGCCATTAAAAATCCATTTCTATAGCATGTTGAATTGCACAAATCTCTTTACTCTTGAGATGATTAGCCAAACCTCATATTTCAAATCTATATAATTTTTACTGCTTATTTCTGGATGGACAAAACATATTGCAATTGCAAATTGATTTTTATGTATGGCTGTTATTTTCCATTTTGCTTTCATTCTTTTGTACCACATATGAGTATCTCTCAAATAACATGGAGAAAAAAACCCACAAATAGCTGTGAATGTTTAATTAATAACAGCATATTGTAAGATGTTGGGATCGATTGCTATCACACTATATACACAGACCCAAGCCTGATGCTGCATCTCATCAAGTGTCAGGCTTAAAAAAACAAGAAAGATGCATTATGATTTTTCCAAGGAGTTGTCTTTATTGTTCCCCACCTAAAGATAGAATCTATAGCAAATTAAAGGTAAAGGCAAAATTTTCCCCTCTCTAATCATGTCCAACTTAAGAACTGTATTAATCTCCATTTTGTAACCAAGGGAACCAGCATAGTCCAAAGATGCTTCCATGGTCATGTTGCCAGCATGATTTTACACCGACGTACCTATTTATCTATTCGCATGCTTTCAAATTATTAGGTTGGCAGGAAGTGGGGCAAGCTCATCCCATTGCGTGGTGCTCTGGGCTCGAACATGGACTCCCACCTTTCCAGCTGACACACTCAGTGTCTTTAACCATTGAGCCATTGCACCACTCCCATAAAGCATATACTCTGGGAACCATTAGGGAAGAGCCGTCTTCACCCTCTTTCTCCCACACAAAGTATCTGAACTGGGTTATTTCTTGGTGCACTAGAATGCAGCCTTTCAATCCTGGGAATATGGATTACAACCCATCATATCTGGGCAACAGGAAATTGTGAGAAGCTGCTTGTCTTTAGACTCCTTAAATCAGCTCGTTAAATCAGCCTCCCGCTCTCATTGAGTACAACCATTGGCCATGCTGGCTGTGGAAAAACAGAATTGTAATCTTACACAACGGGAGGCACCAGGGTGCATGAAATTATGATGAGCACCACGATCTCATATTTTTAGAGGCATTCTCCATTACTGTGTTGGCTAACACCATTTCCATCCATTTAGTCTACTGAAGAAAAGAACTTTGTTCTGTTGCTGCTATAAACTTCCAGATATTATTGAATTACAAATGTATTCCAGCTGAGATAGCCCATGAAAAATGATGGTTGACTTTGCAATCCAACAAGGCCGAATTTTTAACATGCCACATCTGGATGATCTTTTTGGCAAACATTCTCAAGCTATTGTATATTATATATACTTATAATTCTCTAATCAATTTATTAAAAATTCATCTTAGTTGGCAATTATAGGATTGAAGATCAAAATGTTGGGTGGATATTGACTTTGGAACCGAAGAGAATATACCATGGTTTAGAACTACAGTATATCTTATAATCTTGCAGTCTTCTATTATATTTTTTGAACTATCCTGACTTACTCAGAGAGGTTTTCCCCATACTAACACCAAAGATTCATGTGTGATTTTTATGTTTGCCTTTGTATGATATATTCAGCTAGAAATCTGTTTTGGTAAATATGAATGTTGCCTCTTTTACACTATCTACCCCCAGGTTGCATGCAGCAAATTGATATTTTGATGTCATAAAAATTCCCAAAGGTCATCATATGGGATTGTTAGGAAATGGATTCTCCGATTTACAACGTATGAACAACTTTTTCTTGGTGTCATAAGGAAACTCTAACTTTGACATATCAGGCTACATGTAAACACTGCCTTTGAGTCAGTGTTGACTCCTGTTTCCCTTATCTATTTCCTAGGTCTGAGAGAGAGTGACTGGCCAAAGGTCACCCTGATGACACTGTGCCTAAGGCAAGACCAGAACTCATATTTTTTTTTAATTTAGTTTAATTTTACTTTATTCTCATTGCACCTCGCACAACAAATTTAAATGCCATCTTCAGTGTACATTATAACTATAAAAATAAAACACAAACATATATCCTTTACATTCTATACAATTGAATTGAAAACCCCCGATATTGCATTAATATTGCACTATGCAGTAGAATTCAATATAATTACTGCTCTGGGATAGAAGTTCTTTTTGAACCTATTTGTCCTTGTTTTTATTATCCTGTACCATCTGCAAGACGGTAATAGTTCAAAAAAAAAAGGTGCCCAGGATGAGATGGATCTTTGAGAATGTTTTGAACTTTCTTAAGGCAGCAGGAGCTATAAAGCTCTTCCAAAGAGGGGAGAGGGCAACCAACTCTGGTTTCTAGCCTGGTTTCCTGGTTTCTAGCCTGGTACCTAACCACTATACCAAGCTTTCTACCTGGTTCATACATTGTGCCAAACCATGGTTCATGTAGCCATTGTGTATTTATTGAATGAATGAAGGCAAATATACGTGTCCTAGGATAATGTTGCAGGATCCAATCTGGATCAGTCACAGGGATCAGAAGTGTAGTCTTCTGAGCTTTTTGACTTGTGCTGGAGCCCATCCTCAGGGAACTCCTCTCTGGCAATATTTATTTGTTTGTTTGTTTGTTTATCTATCTATCTGTTTATTTATTTATCAATTGCTTACAAGATAACAGGTATAAGTATAAACAGAGTTATGAATACATGAAATGGATACGTATAAGAAAAATAATAAGAAACAATAGGACAGAGACGGTAGGCACGTTGGTGCGCTTATGCATGCCCCCTACAGGCCTTTTAGGAAAGGGGTGAGGTCAATAGTAGACAGTCTAAGGTAAAAGTTTTTGGGGTTTGGGGAAGAAACCACAGAGTCAGGTAGAGTATTCCAGACATTGACCACTCTGTTGCTGAAGTCGTATTTCCTGCAATCAAGTTTGGTGAGGTTAACCCTGAGTTTGTATCTATTGTGTGCTCTTGTATTGTTATGGTTGAAGCTGAAGTATTCATTTGCAGGTAGGACATTGTAATGTATGATTTTATATACTATATTTAGATCGGACTAAAGGCGGCGTAGTTCTAGGTTTTCTAGGTTTAGAGTTTCAAGTCTGGTGGCATAAGGTATTCTGCAATGAGTAGAGGAGTGGAGAACTCTTCTTGTGAAATATTTCTGGACTTACTCAACTGTGTTAATATCAGATATGTGATGTGGGTTCCAGACTGATGAGCTGTATTGACGTATAAGTCTAGCAAATGTTTTGTATGTTCTAGTTAGTGTGATATTACCAAAGAAAAAGCTGTGTAGGATTAGGTTAACAACTCTTAATGCCTTTTTGGCTATGTAGTTACAGTGCGCTCTAGCACTTAGATCATTAGAGATGAGTACTCCAAGGTCCTTGACAGAGTTTGGATCATCCACAAGGTCTTGACTACTCAGCTTGTATTTTATTTTCTGATTATTATTATTTTTGCCAATATGTAAGACAGAGCATTTATTTGTTGAGATTTGGAGTTGCCATTTGATACAAGCAAACAACAGCAAAAGACTTAGTAACCAGCCATCAAAACCCCAATCAACATCTAAAAAGCCACATACAACAGGCAACATATAAATATCACACTCCGAACAGCCCAAAGCACGCAATCTGCTAGAGAGAAATTCCCTGAGGATGGGCTCCAGCACGTGTCTGAAAGCTCAAAAGACTAAACCTCTGGTCCCAGTGACCGAGCCAGATTGGATCCTATTTATTGAATAATCACAATTGTCTGACTTCATAGCTCTCATTGTGCCCAAACTCATACCTCTTTCATTAAATCTAAGTGTGATGAATGAATTTAGTGATAAGTACATGAAGCTTGACACCAGACACAAAAGCTTACCGAAGCTATTATATAGCCAAAAAAATAACGCCTCAGCTGATTTCTGGGTACTGCAAGATAAAACCTAAATCTGTAGAGGGCTGTCATTTTTTTTTTTATTATTTGAAAGAAAACAAAATTAGAGGAAACTTGCCAGGAATGACAAAGCAGAGACTCAGTTTGACAATACTTCTCTCCTCATTTAGCTTCCAAGGACAAATCTCCTTAGCAGTGAAGACATGTGAATCCTGGCAGCTGAAAAGACAATAATAACCTCTTCTCGATTGCAAAGACCATCCTGAGTGGAAAAACCGCTTTCCTTAATCTAGCTCAGACAAAAGGAAGCTGTGCCAGGGGGCTTTCTCCTCCTACTTGGAGCTAATGAAGTCTCTTATAATGAACCCTGAACAGTGAAACAATGGAAGTAATCACAGATTAGAAGAGAGAACAAACTAGGAATCAAAGGGAACAGAAGGATGCTGAAAGGGGAAGGAAGGATGTGGGAGAATCCAAATGCAAGGATGTCTCATTGACCCGTGATTTGAGGAAAATTATCCCACAGCCAAGAACAAAAGGTAGCTTGATAGCTTTCTGGACATGCTGAGGTGGAACACTGAGGGATCAAAGATATCCTGATGTGTGGGCGTTCTCCTTTTTTATTATTTTTTACTCAAGGTGTATATGTGACACAATCAGAAAAAAAATAGTATTTCTAATAGATAAAATGTGTGTGGGAGTTGTTTGTTATTTTTCTTTTGCAGGAAAAAGAAAGAGAGATAAATAACTGTTGGGGGCCGCTGCCCTTTGAAGGCCATCAGTCACTCAGGAAGCTGCATATCTGTATAGAATTTGGATCAGAATCAGAATAGATTCAGAAGATCAAAAAGAGTGTTAAGTATTGATCCTCAAAGGACGGATCAGGAAATTGAATTTATTAGAGGCTAAAGCAGAGGTCTCCAAACTTGGCAACTTTAAGACTTGTGGACTTCAACTCCCAGAAGTCCACAAGTCTTAAAGTTGCCAAGTTTGGGGACCCCTGGACTAAGCCTCTAAGAAAGTGAAAATCTTGTGACCTTGACTGTGGTTAAGATTTCCTTTGCAACTTGCAATTTCCTTCAGGTAACTGGGTTTTTTTTTTCACTTTCTCTTTAAGGACATCTTCATAAAAGATTAGCGTTGTTCAGTGAGGCTTCAAAATTACATCAGCACTGAATAAAAAGACTTATGATAATTTTACAATTGTTGCAGCATCCCAGGGTCACGTGATAAAAATTTCAGCACCTGGCAACTGACATGTATTTATGACAATTGCATTGTCCTGGTTCCTGTGAACACCATTTATAACCTCCTGAGCTGGTTCCCAACAAGCAAAGTCAGGGAAAGGAGCCAGATTCGCCTAACGACTGCATGATTCACTCAACAACTGCAGTGATTCACTTAACAACGGTGGCAAAAAAAGTTTATAAAATGAAGCAAACCTACTTCCTTTCTTAGCAATGGAAATTTTGTGCTGAGCTTTGGCCGTAAATCAAGGACTAGCTGCATGCTCTGTATTCAGAAATAGTGAACAAAATTAAAACAATATGTAATCTACATTTTATAACAGTTTTAAGCATATATTTTCTGGAATTCAAAGCTTCCCTTCTCTAAGGACCGAACTGGTGCAGCAATAAGAAAATCTCCCAATTGACTCTGCAAGTATGTTGGAGATGATGGTGGAGCTCTTTTTAACTGACTGCATGCTGCAGGTCTAATGGGACCAATACCTGTGGTTTATGCTGACTTCAGTTTGTGTACATGTGTTGTGCACAGAGCAGGGTCGATGATTGACTGAACCTTGCCCAGAGTCCCACCTGCTGTGAAGAATAGATTCTGGCTCAGACTGGCATATAGAACTTCCATGTGTTATTTGGAAGCAACACAGTGGGAGACCATAGAGGAAAAGAGTCTCAATTAGGGCTTATGCTTGGAGCTGTTTTCAGGCTCTGTGGCTGTGTTGTCCCATTCACTCACACACACATAGCTGTGGTTTAGTGAATTTATTAACGTTCCCCAGAAATTCCCTTCACCAAGACTCAGAACTGTCCCAAATAAGTCCAGCCACAAGCAGGCCAGGATTACAGATTAACAGAGTTGGAAGGGACTTGTAGGTCATCTAGTCCAGCGGTCGCTAACTGGTGGGCCGTGAGAAAATTTTGGTGGGCCACAGAGAAATCTCACCCCCAGAGCACCCCCACAAAGCAATTAATCCAGGCTGCACAGAAACACAAGGCTGTGCGGCCCACATGGCCCACGGGAACCCTCCCTGCCCACTTTCTCCGTACCCAGTAAACTTGCCTTCTAAATTGCTATTTTTCCTTTTTCCAACCATCATCTGTTCTGCTGTGCTGGGATATTTAGATTAGCCAGGAAGCAGGGAATGGTTGGATTTCTTGCTTTCTAGATAATCTTTAGAACCTCCCTTAGGACTGAAGGTTTGCTTGCAAGCAAATTCAGTGCAGACTTACGGCAAGCAAATTTGAGAGACTGAGCTAGCCAATGGCAGATAGATAGATCTCTGAATGAATCTGTGATTCTGTGAGCAACTCAATCTGCCTGCTTTGCCTGATTTTGGGTAAAAGTTGGTCTTTTTTATAAAAAAATCAATATTTACATACATGGTGTGTTGTAAGTTAATTTTGTGAGTTTGCTTGCTAGCAAATTTTATGAGTTTGCTTGCAAGCAAATTTTATGTGACAGACTGAGCTAGCCAATGGCAGATAGATAGATCTCTGAATGAATCTGTGATTCTGTGAGCAACTCAATCTGCCTGCTTTGCCTGATTTTGGGTAAAAGTTGCTCTTTTTTTATAAAAAAATCAATATTTATATAAATATTTATAATATTTACATACAAGCCATGCCCAGCCAGTCACATGACCACCAAGCCACACCCACAGAACCAGTTAGTGGTCCCTGGGATCTAAAATTATGAGTTTGGTGGTCCCTGAGGTCCAAAAGGTTGGCGGCCCCTGATCTCGTCCAACTCTCCTGGCCCAAGCAGACCCTACACCATTTTTGACAGATGGCAGTCCAGTCTCTTTTTGAAAGCTTCCAGTGATGAAGCTCCCACAACTTCCAAAGGCAACTTCTGTTCATGGGTTGATCGTTCTCACTGTCAGAAAATTTCTCCTTATTTCCAGGTTGAATCTCTCCTTATTCAGTTTCCATCTATTATACCTTGTTTGGCCTTCAGGTGCTTTGGAAAATAGCTTGACCCCCTCCTCTCTGTGGCAGCCCCTCAAATATTGTAAGACTGCTATCATGTCTCCCCTGATCTTTCTATTCACTAGACTAGCCATGCCCAGTTCCTGTAACCGTTCTTCATGTTTTAGTCTCCAGTCCCCTAATCACCCTGGTTGCTCTTCTCTGTACTTTTTCTAGAGTCTCAACATCTTTTTAAGAGTGTGGTGACCAAAACTGGATGCAGTACTCTAGGTGTGGTCTTACTAAGGCTTTATAGAGTGGTATTAGTACCTCACTTGATCTTGATTGTATCCCTCTTTTAAGGCAATTTAGGATTGCATTGGCTTTTTTGGCTGCTGCTGCACAGTGTTAGCTTATATTTAATTGGTTAGTCCACAAAGCAATGGGCCAATAGTCCATAAAGCAATTGAAAATTGCTCAAACAAATAAGTCCACCTAACAAACTTGAATCCACCAGGCAAAACTTAAAATACACACATGAGAGCTCACTTGGCAAGAAAAGGCACAATCTCTGAGGCACAATTTCAAACACAATGAAGCAAGAAGCACGACAATCAAACCAACAGAAAACAAACACGTTCCCAGCAACACTTCCCTGTGCCTGTTGTAATAAATAGCCAGCTTTTTGGTGCATCCCATCAAGACAGGCAGGGTGGCTTTCCTTCTGATTAATCTGGCTGATCTCCGTTGCTCCTGCCTTTTCTCTGCCCTGCTTGCTCTTGGATCAGGTGCAGAAGGCAGCTCCTCCTCCTTTTCGCTAGCCGTCTGCTCCTGCAAGCTTTCCCCATCTGAAGCCTCCTCCAATTCTCCTTTGGCTAGCTGTTCAGAGCCATTCATCAACTCCATTCCTGAAGTGCCGGCAATGGGCTCATCCTCCCTTAAGCTGACCTCTAAGGAGGAATCTGGGATAATACACCAACTGAAAACTTAGAGGGGGGTGGAAACATGCAAGTCCCCTTTGCATTTTGCTAAATCAGCTGATTTACATCTACAGGTTAGTCCTCAACTCACAGCCATATCATTTAGTGACTGAAGTTACAACAGCACTGAAAAAGGTGACTTATGACCAGTTTTCACCCTGACGACTGTTGTAGCATCCCCATGGTCACATGATCAAAATTCGGCTGCTTGGCCACTATTTCATATTTATGATGTTTGCAGTGTCCTGGGATCAGGTGATTGTCAGCGTTCCAGCAAACCTCCATTCCAACCAATAACTCCGACATCTTCGCAAAGGTTCCTTTTATTTGGATAGTAACTGGCACAACTGTGGAATCCCGAATCTGAAAGTTCCGGGCTTCCTTGGGATAAGTAAAAACTACAAAATCCATCCCCTGCACTCATCACCACATCACATGGCCCAATCACCATCCGTCCCAAAGTAACCATCCGTCCTTTTCACTGTGCACAACACGACCTGACCTTGAAACAGAAAAAGAATTTTATTATGTCTAACTAGATCTACTCCAATGAATTTCCCCCCCTCCCACTTTCCCAGGCTCAATGGTGGCAGCGTGGGAGCATCGGATCTCAATATGGCTTCCAAAGCTGACAGTGATCCCCACTTGTGACCTCCTAACAAGCAAAATCAGTGAGGGAGCCAGATTCACTTAACAATCATGTTACTAACTGAACAATGGCAGGAATTCACTTAACAACTGTGACCAGAAAGGTAAAATGGGGCAAAACTCATTCAACAACTGTCTTGCTTAGCAACAGATGTTGGGCTCAATTGTAGTCATAATTCAAGGACTACCTGTATTTAGTTGAAAAAAAGTCATGACTAACTATACAGAAGCCTTCAAATTGATATATATGTATGGATGTGCCCATATACTTTGATACCTGCTTTTTTTTCAAGCGGAGAACAGCACATACAGTACTTAGAACTGGAGCCAGGAGGTTAATTAGAGTTAAATTTAGGAAAATTAATGCTTCTAAGGATTGGTTTGGTTTGGTTCCCATTTGTGGGTTGAAAAACAGGTGATGTGGATAAATTTACTTTAGCATTTAATATCAGGAAAAGGATGGGAAGAGACAAAAAGACAGAAAAATGATTGGATTATTATTATATTTTTGTGCCAAAAAGCAAATAAGTCCTATTACAGGTAGCCCTCAATTTACGACCAAAATTGAGTCCAAAATTTCTGTTGTTAAGTGAGACATTTGTTAAATGAATTTTGCCCGATTTTTATGACCCTTTCTAGCCGCAGTTGTTAAGTGAATCACTTCAGGTGTTTAGTCACTTCAACAGTTACCTAGGAGATTGGACTGCCATTTGTCAGAAATGGTGTAGGGTTTCCCACTTGGGCAGGGGGTTGGACTAGATGACCTACAAGGTCCCTTCCAACTCTGATTATCTGTCATCTATTATCTGAGTTGTCAAGAAATGTGCTCATTTCTGAAGCAGGTGAAGCATTTTCACCTCTAATGCCCCTTTTACCTCTGAAGATGCTGATAGACATCTATAGTTCTGTTTACTGTTTACTTCTTTTCAAAACAATAATTATCAAAATTGCTTTGGTTTCTCCGGATGTATTATGACTTGATTGACTTAAGCTGCTATAGTTCATCAGTAGAGGCTGATCAATTTTCTTCAAAGACAACTATCACTCAAAGTTTATTTCTCCTTGGTGGTTTTCATACCTAGCAATTAGACTTAAAAATACATTTTTAAAATGCTTTTGAACGGATCTTCATCTGGAGAAAGAAAGGCTAGATGAGCCTACAGATTGAATTACTTGCTTTAACCGTGCTCTGTTTTTCTACAAAGAATTTGATTAATCTTGATTTAAGAAAATATTTTTATTATATTTCTTACATACTGCTGTTAGCATACAGAATAAAAAGCATACGTTAAAAGCTGGACAAATTTGCAGGACAAAAATTCTCCATATGATGATACTGTTCCCAAAACTCAGTAAATTCCATATGCAGTTCCTCACCAGACCATTTTCAATACCAAATATTGCATACGTGACACAAAATATTAGATCTACTATTTAAAGCATATTTATCTAACCTACAGAGGATAACGAGTAATCCAAACAGTGCTGAAATTTCTAACAGAGATTTAAAAATGCAGTACCATTTATGATTACCAATAAACTGTTCTGGATTTTTTTAAAAATAGAAAATTGAACAACTGTGCTTTTCATCACATAGATTTTACATATAATACTCAGAAGAAAGTCCTCCAGATTTTCAGGAAGTGATATTCAACATAACTTGAAGTAGCAATACGGTAATAACTTGAATCTATACTTGAAGCTCATAAAGTCAGCAATTATAGAGAAAGCAGGTTGAAGTCCTTGTGGCAGAAATAAACTTTTGACATTTGTTATAGAAATAGAACAAAATTTGTTCTCTCTCTCTCTCCCTCCTTCCCTCTTTCACACACAGGGGTGGGATTCTACTAGTTCGCACCTATTTGCTAGAACCGGCTGTTAACATTCTAAGCAGTTCGGAGAACCGGTTGTTAGAAAAAATGACTGGCCTAATCCTGTAAGGAAGGCAGGAAGGAAACATTCTGGTGTTGCTTACAGAAACTGCCTCTCCGTTAACCCTTATTACGTTCCTGGCAGGACTAGACTTCCTGTCTCAGGAACTTCTCTGGAGTTTTTTTTCCGCCTTTGCTGGTACTTTGCCTGTGTGGAGTGACCATTCAAAGTTACAGTGGCACTGAAAAAAGTGACTTATGACCATTTTTCACACTTAGAACTGTTGCAGCATCCCTACAGTCATGAGAGGCCAGGCGAGGAGATGTGTGCCTCGAAGTGAGTGATACTGAGTTGGCCACACCCAGCCAATAACATGACCACCAAGCCATGTCCACCCAGTCACATGATCACCAAGCCAAGCCCACCATCTAAGCCATGCCCACAGAACTGGTTGTTAAAAAATTTGAATCCCACCCTTGCTCACATATGCACATAAAAAATGTTTGGACAGCAAGCAAAACTGCCTATCCAATATTCAACTTCTTTCCTGAAAGAACCGTGGGAACTGTTATTCTGACCATCACTTTCCCTGAATTCTTTGATGGAAGATATATCAATGAAATCGATGTAAAATGAAGAGGGATCCTCACTATTGATGTGGTCAGGAAATATGTTCGAATACAGGTAGTCCTCAACTTATAACAGATCATTTAGTGACCATTCAAAGTTACTACGGCACCGAAAAAAGGGAATTATGATCATTGTTCAGTTACAATCTTTGAAACATCTTCATGACAATTGGAGCATCCCTAGGTCACATGATCACCATTCATAACCTTCCCAACTGGCTTTCCATGAGCAAAGTCAATGGGGAAAGCCAGGTTCGCTTAACAACCACAGCAAAAAAAGATCATAAAATCAGTAACGGTCACGGGATGACCGTTGACCGCCTAATGACCACATACTTATCAACAGAACTTCCAGTCTCAGTTCTGGTCGTAAATCAAGAGCTACCTGTAGGTTGGCCCATCGCTGGACATTTCTTTCCCTTCCTTGTATCTGAAAATCTTAACGATATGGATTTGAAGAGCGAATATTTAAATGCGTGTTTGCTCAAACTCAACTGGATGTATCCAGATCTACTCTGAAATCCATTTTTGGCTGTGCAGAACTAAACAGAAAAGATGACCCTAGAAAAGATAGAAAGTTTGACTCAAGTTCTAAAGATCTTCAGGGAGTGTTAAGTCTACCAAGAGTTATGGCACACTTTTTTTTTTTCATCCTACAGATATTCAATCTTTTTTTTTTTTTTGGCCAACTTTCAACAGAGCAATTTGAGGGCTCCAGAGATACAGAAAGAGAACCAGAGGGCCACATCCAATCTCCATATCAAGGGTTACAAACCCAAGACCTAGACAACTTTGTAATCTTCTCCATCCTTTGTAACTTACTGTCAATATCTCTTTTACTGCTACGCAATTAGGTTACTTCTAGCATTTCTGGAGAGAATTATGGGGCTGGATCTTCAGTTTCTTTGGGCACAAGAGCTTCACAAAAGCTCTCCTGAAGCTGTAGTGACACAGTGGATAAAGGACAGGGTTGATGGCCGAGTTGACCCACAAGAGCCAGAAAGAAGCCTCGTACCAATACACAGGGATACAATGACCATGGCAAGTGGCTCGGATGATCATGAGAAGGGTGTATGGTGCCCAACAAAGGCCAAAAATACCCACAATGACCGCTAGTGATTTCGCTACTTTCTTGTCCCTAGCCAGCCTGGATCTCTGGGTTACATTCTGGGAAGCTACCTTCAATCCTTCCTCTAAAGAAAGGTTGGCTGCCCAGTCTTTATAATTCCTTTTGCTAGAAGGTTTTGGTCCCCCGTCAGAGTCCCGCAAATGCTTTTGATTGACACTTCCTCGTGCATCTTCTTCTGGGATGTCCCATTTTGGAGGGTTCAGGCTTCCCGGATCTTTTTTTTCCCACTTACAGCATTTCACGGAAAGCTTGGGTCCCGAGTTCATTTCGGTCTCCTCTGCGAAATTCTGGCTGTCGTGAAGGACCTCCAGGCGGATTTTGGTCCGTTTCTGTATGTTCAGGTAGATGCTCAAGTTGAAAAACATCACGCTGATGAAAGGGGTGAAGAACTCAATGGTGGAGGCCATGATGAGAAAGTACCAGTTGTAAAAAAATTCCGCATAGCATTCCCCGTCAGGAATGATGCTCCGGCCGGATATATATTCCCAGCTGATTATTGCAGGTCCGTAGAGCAAGAATGCTAAAACCCAGACCATCGCCATCTTGAATACGGCTCGCTTGGTGTCCCCTTGCTGAGCTCGGTATGAGACCTGGAAAGGGGGGGAAAAATGGGCCACGTTTACTAGAGAACATCTTTTCCCTGAAGGGATATTCAGTTCAAAGGAAAATAATTGATTATCCTAGTCAAATGTTTTCTTGCTGCTTAGCATTAACAGAAAGACGGAGTTGGGAAGGACCCCTAAGGTCTTCTAGCCCAACCCACTGCTCAGGCGGAAAACCTTCTACCATTTCAGACAAATGATTATCCAATCTCTTCTTTAAAACCTCCCGTGTTGGAGCATTTACAACTTCTGGAGGCATGTTGTTCTACTGATTTACTGTTCTCACCGCCAGGAAATGTCTGCTTAGTCCTAGATTGTTTGTCTAATTGATTAGTTTCTATTTGTAGTGGGCTTCAGTAGGCAAGAATCAGACCAGCATAGCTGCAACAGCATTTGTTGACTCAAAACTGGAACCGAGGAACTGCAGGCAAATGCCTGTGATTTATACTCTAGCCAACGGGTCTTCAAACTTGACAGCTTTAAGACTTCAACTCCCAGAATTCCTCCTCCAGTCATGTTAGCTCAGGAATCCTGGGAGTTGAAGTCCACAAGTCTTAAACTTGCCAAGTTTTGTTGTAATGATGAGGCAGTCGAGGTGTTTGATCATGATCAAATGAATCATGATGAACTTTATTGGAGTCTAGTCTTACATTTATACACATTTTTAGTAATCCTCTAACATTGGTTAATTTTAGTTTCTGCTCAGCTTTCGTTACTGTTTAGCATAGTAATTAACACAATTATCTCTAGTTAAAGTCTAACATATGTTTACTTCCTCTCTCTAATCCTTCTTTACATTAGTGATTTTGTTTGCCTGAGTTGTATTTGCTTTGGAACCTTCATTACCTGAGGTTTGCCATCAAGATAATGACATTCCTGCAATTACAACTCTACAAAGTTTGAAGACCCTAGGCCCACACGGCCTTAACCAATCATAGAACTAGAAAAAGCCCGCCCAACTATAAATGTTTTAAATTTTCCTCCAACACAGTTGGGGTCATCGAAAGGTTAGTTTCACTTTAGTATGGTTAACACAATTATATATATTTAATACATAACAGTTTCCTTCCATTGCTTCTTGCCCTGCCTTCAGGGGCTTTAGATACTTCTTCTTTGTGGCAGCCCTTTAAATCAGGGGTCTCCAACCTTGGCCACTTTAAGACTTATGGACTTCAACTCCCAGAATTCCTCAGCCAGCTTTGCTGGTTGAGGAATTCTGGGAGTTGAAGTCCACAAGTCTTAAAGTGGCCAAGTTTGGAAACCCTGATTTAAATAGTGGAACCCTGCTACCATGCAGCTTTGCTGGCTGAAGAATTCTGGGAGTTGAAGTCCACAAGTCTTAAAGTGGCCAAGGTTGGAGACCCCTGCTTTAAATAGTGGAACCCTGCTACCATGTCACCCCTAGTCCTTCTTTTCACTAGACTAGACATACCCAGTTCCTGCAACCGTTCTTCATGTGCTTTAGACTTCAGCCCCTTAATCATCTTGGTTACTCTTCTCTGTACTCTTTCTAACCAGGGGTGGGATTCAATTTTTTTTTCTACCGGTTCTATGGGTGTGGCTTGGTGGGCGTGGCAGGGGAAGGATACCGTTCAATCTCCAGTCAGAGGTGGCATTTGCCGGTTCTCTGAACTACTCCAAATTTCTGCTACCGGTTCTCCAGAACTGGTCAGAACCTGCTGAATACCACCTCTGGTCTTAACATCTTTTTATAATGCAACAACCAAAATTAGATGCAATATTCCAAGTGTGGTCTTACCAAGGCCATATAAAGTGGTATTAACATTTCACGTGATCTTGATTCTATCTCTCTGTTTATGCAGCCTAGGGCTGTGTTGGCTTTTTTGGCAGCTACAGCACATCGCTGGCTCATATTATCTCCACTGAATATTTTCATTCCTCCCCCAATTCACTTAAACAGAATACACGTGTGTCATTCTCTGCTTGAAAAAAAACCTTGAGTGTGTATGTGCATTCGTATATATCAGTCTGAAGACTCCTGTATAGTTGGTCGTGATAATTTTTTTGCTCATGATAACTATACACAGAGAGTCCTCAACTTACATTGATTTGTTCAGTGACCATTTGAAGATACAACGGCATTGAAAAAAGCAACTTGCGACTGTTTTTCACACTTATAACCATGGCAGCATCCCCATGATCACATGATCAAAATCCAGAGACTTGGCAGCTGGCTCGTATTTATGATGGTTGCAGTGTCCCAGGGTCATGTGATGCCTTTTTGAGACCTTCTGACAAGCAAAGTCAATAGGGAAAGCCAGATTCACTTAATGTCCATATTACTAACTTAACAACTGCCATGATTCCCTTAACAACTGTGACCAAAAAAGGTTTGGGAAATAGGGCAAAGCTCACTTAATTATCTTGCTTAGCAACGAAAATGTTGGTCTCAGTTGTGGTAGCGTGTCAAGGACCCCTGTATTATTTTCTTTCAACACTTCTCCCTTCTAGAGCGAGAAAGGGAATCTTTGAATCTCCGGCCTTCTTTCATTTCATTCTGTTAAAGAGTCTTTTGATGCATGTTGTTGGAGGTGTGTTATTCTGTAGCCGTCTTAACCAGTGGCGGGGGTGGAGTGGGTGGGGTGGGAGGGGGCAGTGGCCTTGGCCTGGTTGGGTTGACCTTCTATAACGGTGCCAGTTTTTCATGTAACGCCCCCTTGGGAAAATTAACCCTGGTATGGAGCTTTGTTTGACTTAAATAACACAGTAATGACTACATTGTGGCATGACCTTACACAATCCACTTTATAAAATACCGTGTGTGACTAACCTCAGAGAAAAGATCTGTATGTGTCACTAGGATAATAGGATAAACTGAGGGGGTACTAGCACGGGTGGGATTCAACGCGTGTAACAACCGGTTTGGTGAGCTCATGCTTCATGCACTCTTCACATGCACTTCACGCACGCTTCACGCATGCTTCATGCACGCTTCACGCATATGCACGCCAAACGCACACTTCATGCACATGAAGCATTTGCAACTCACTTCCTGCTGGAAGCCCTGTGTGTAAAACAGCCGATGCGCAGCAATTCCCTGTGCTGTGCAAAGCAGCTGAGCTGGAAAACCTGAAATAAAGCACAGACTAGACCTGGGGCAGATGGACTGGCCCAACAGCCGATCCTTGGAACGAACTGGTTCACTCTCACCTGATCTTCGGAGATACCGGTTCACTCGAACCGGGCCAAACCGGTAGAATCCCACCACTGGGTACTAGGCTGTAGTGTAACAAAATAAACTCATTCCTTTTTAAGGTATCAGAAGACTATTCTCTGGGTTTGCCAAAGGGCAGGGGTGTCAAATTCGATTTCATTGAGGGCTGCATCAGGGTTGCGTTTGACCTTGGGGACTAGGGTGGGCGTGGCCAGCTTGACATCACTTTTGCCAGAGCCGTCCATGGCCCAAGCACATTGCAAGAGAAAATGGGCTCCTGAGCTCTGTTTTTGGCTGGAACAGCCTCCTACAACCCTCTGACAGCAAAAATGTAGCTCAGGAGGGCCACGTTTTCGCTGGCAGACGTACCACGGGCCGGTCCTTCACTCGTTCGAGGGTGGCCCCACAGACCATATTTAAGGATCCCATGGGCTGGATCTGGCCCCCAGGCCTTGAGTTTGACATCCCTGCTATAAGGCAACACCTATCATTTTCCTGGCAGATTACAACAAACAAACAAACATGATGGAGGCCAAACCATAGGATGAACAATTGAGGGAATTAGGGGGTGACATGACGGCAGTGTTCCAATATCTCAGGGGCTGCCACAAAGAAGATGGAATCAAGCTATTCTCCAAAGCACTAGAAAGCAAGAGAAGAAACAATGGATGGAAACTAATCAAGGAGAGAAGCAACTTAGTACTAAGGAGAAATTTCCTGACTGTGAGGACAATTAATCAGTGGAACGGCTTGCCTTCAGAAGTTGTAAATGCTCCATCAGTGGAGATTTTCAAGGAGGATATCATCGGTCCATGTGCACTTGCCACCTCTTGTACACATGATGGTGATGGGCTGATCACCCTGAAATTATTTTCCTCCAAAATAAGCCCTAGTGCTTGTTTTGGAGCCCCCCCAAAAAACATAAGCCTGGGTCTTATTTTCAGGGAAACATGGTAGCAGAATGATCTAATGTCATGATTGGATTACTTTTAAAAAAGTAACTATCAAAGCATATCAGCATGAACCATCCAGCTAAACATGAAACTATTTCCCAAAGCACCAGAAGGCAAAACAAGAAGCAACGGATGGAAACTCATCAAGGAGAGAAGCAACCTGGAACAAAGGATAAATTTTCTAATGGTGAGAACAATTAATCAGTGGAACAACTTCTTGCCTCCACAAGTTGTGGGTGCTCCAACACTGGAGGTTTTAAAGAAGAGATTGGAGAACCATTTGTCTGAAATGATACAGACTCTTCTTCTTGAGCAGGGGGTTGGCCTTAATGACCTCCAAGGTCCTTTCCAACTCTGTTATTCTATGTTTTAAAGATACTCGGCAACCATTTGTCTGAAATGGTTAGGGTCTCTTCCTTGAGCAGGGGGTTGGACTAGAAGATCCCCAAGGTCCCTTCCATGTCTGTTATTCTATGTTCTCTGTTTTCACATGTGATCACTGCAGAGGTGGTATTCAGCAGGTTCTGACCAGTTCTGGAGAACCAGTATTGGAAATTTTGAGTAGTTTGGAAAATCGGCAAATGCACCTCTGACTGGAGATTTGACAGTATCCTTTCCCTGCCCGCCCACCAAGCCACGGCCACAGAACTGGTAGTAAAAAAATTTGAATCCCATCACTGGATCACGGACTAATACTGCTTGGATAAATGGCAAGGTGCATAAAGCAAATAGGATGCCAAGGTCTGGAGGTTCCCCTTTTAGAGCATTAAGCCCTCTGCCAGCTGGACTTCGGAGTTCCTGATCGATCTGAACCCTGATGCTAGAAAGACAACACGACACAATTCTTTCTAGTGTAAAGCTGCATATTTTAAAAAAAGAACATAGTTCTATCTAACTGCTGAGGAAATGACTACATTTAGAAGAGGTGCATAGTAACACATTTAAAATAGATTGCTGTTTTCATTCCTTCAATGTCAAACTCACTACCATAGCTGTGACTATTTTTTCCACCCAGTATAATCTTCGTGCCTCTGTTGTTGTTTTTTTCTTCTTCTTACCTTAGCAGGATCATTTTAGATTGCCTCCATTGTCGAAGGCCTTCTCTGCATCTAAAAACATAAGTGCAATTTGTTTCTCGGGGTGAGCTTCATAAAATTCTAGGACATCTAGTACTGTTCTTAAATTGTTCCTGATTTGTCTGGTCGGGAGAAATCCATTTTGGTCTTCATGTATATGCACATTTAACATTCTTTTTAATCTGCTTGCTATAATACAGGTAAATATTTTTTAGTCAGTGTTTAACAGTGAGATCGGCCTATAATTGTTTATATATCAGGGATCCGAATCCTCCTTTGGGATCAGCGAAATCAATGCCCTCCTCCATGAGTCCAGTGTCCTGGCTGCCAATAAAACATCGTTAAAAACTTCTACCATAAGAGGTCCAATTTGTTCTGCAATTGCCTTATACAACTCCCCTGGGATCCCATCTGGGCCCGGGGTTTTGTTGTTTTTCTGGTTCTCTGTTGCTGATTTCAATTCCGACCAAGTAATGTCTTTGTTTAATAGTTCTACCATTTCTTCCCCAATTGCTTTGTCCTTCACTTCATCTAAATAGTTTCTTATTCTATCCTCATTAACATCTTCCTTTTTATATAAATCTTCAAAATACTTATGGGCAATTTCTTTTTTCTGTTCTATCTCCTGCTGTATATGCCCCTTACTGTCTATTAGCTGATATATCAATCTCTTTTCTTTCCTTTTTTTTAGTCTATAAGATAGCCATCTTCCTGGCTTATTAGCATGCTCGAAATAAGTTTGTCTAGTCAGATTCAAATTCATAATCATTTTCTCTTGTTCAGTTAAATTCAATTTATGTTTAGCTATCATTATCTGTTTTTGCAATTTTAAATCCTTTGGGGTACTCTGTAATTGAGTTTCTAGTTCCTTAATTCTTTGTTGTAATTTGTTTTGTTGGGTGTACTTTTCCTTATTTCTCTTGGTATTATAAGAAATTGTTATACCTCTTATTACTGCCTTCATTGTATCCCAAATGTTTTGTTTCGTGGTTTCTCCATTATCATTTTCCTTTAAAAAATAATTTAATTCCTCCTTAAGTTTGTTGATATATTCTTTTTCTCTTATTAATTGGGTATTTAACGTCCATCTTTTCTTTGGTTTTGGCCAACCCTTCCATATTATCTGAATTGGATTATGATCTGCCCATTCATTAGGTAAAATTTCGATCTCTTTTATCTCATTTGCTATTTCCCCATTCATCCATGCCATGTCAATCCGTGTCCATATTTGATGGGGATTTGAATAGAATGTGAATTGTTTTTTCTCGGGGTGTAATCTTCTCCATATATCAATCAAGTTTAACTCCTTCATCATTTCCCTAAAAATCTTAGGAAGCTCTCTTTTCCCCCCTTTATTCTTCCCCCCGTTACTATGATCTTTTTGATAATCAGCAATAGAGTTGAAATCTCCTATGATACAAATATTTCTTTTTTCCAATCCTACCATTTTTCCATACAGATGTTTAAAAAACTCTTTTTGATCTCCATTCGGGGCGTAGATTACCACTAAGAGAATTGCGATGGCATTGATCCAGATCTGCAAACCCGGAGTTCTTCCCTCAGAATCTGACCATATTAACTCTGCTTTCAGGTCTTCTTTAACATATACAGCAATCCCTTTCTTTTTTCCTGTGTCTGCTGGTGCGGTAAATAGCTTCCCTAATTTCAGGCATTCTAAGTGTTTTTCATCTGTTTTCTTTATATGAGTTTCTTGTAGGCATGTTATATCGGCATTTTGTTTGGTTAATTTAGCTAGTATCCTTTTCCTTTTTATCGTCGAATTTAAACCGTTTATATTAATTGATAGTAATTTTTTTCTTCTTCCATTTAATTAATTCTGTTTCACTCTTTGTCTTGTAACGACACCTAACTCTCCTTGTGTCTGAAGGTGTGTAGTTTCTTCTGTCTCCTGAGGTAAATGAGTATTTCCTTGGTTTCCTGCTATTCCATCTTTATTTTTGTAACCACCATGATCTTCCTGGGAGCTTGTTTCCAATTCCTCCTTACTGCTCTGATGTTCCGGACCCACCAGCCATTCACAGAAGTCCTGGGCCTTTTCCATGGAATCTATTTTAATTTTCCTTTCTTTCCGAGACACTAACATCCCTTCTGGGATAAGCTATTTGAATGTAATTCTTTTCTGATTTAAATAAGCTGCTAGAAACTTGTAATCTCGCCTTTGTTCTCTTACTCTTCTCGGTATCTGTTTGAGAATCACAATTTCTTTACCTTTATATGTGATTGTTCCATCTCTAGACATTCTATAAATAATATTCCAGACACTTCTTCTCGTAAATCGTATATGGACTTCTCTTGGGCATTTGTGGCATCTCGCATAATTGGTACTGACTACTTTGAGATTTTAAAACTTATTATTTTTATTGCCAGGGAAATGTGTAGTTGGGATTTTCTTTGAATACCCCCTGAGAACTCTCTGACTGTGTAGGAATGGGGTTCCTTGATGGATCTGCCTGTTAATTTGGCTAATGCCTGAAACTAGCCTTAATGCTTATTTTATTTTATTATTTTATTTTATGTATTATGTATTATTTTATTACATTATTATATTATTTTATTTTATTTACTTTATTATTTTTATTTTATTTGTTTTACTTTATTATTTGTATTATTTATTTATTATTTTTATTTTTGCCTTTGAATCAGTGTTGACTCCTAGTGACTCCTTGGAAAGGCCCTGCAGTGTTCTTGTCATGGCCTTCTTCCTAGGGCTAAGAGAGAATGACTGGCCCAAGGCCATCCAACTGGTTTTATGGCAAGACTAGAACTCACACCTCCCTGTTTCTAGCCTGATGCCTTAACCACTAGACCAGTGGTCTCCAACCTTGGCAGCTTTAAGATTTGTGGACTTCAACTCCCTGAATTACTCAGCTGGCTTTTTTGAGCTGAGGAATTCTGGGAACTGAAGTCCACAAGTCTTATGTCAGGGCTCTGGCATCCACCCCCATTCAAATCATGAGTCTCTAGCCGCATCTCTCAGAGTTAAAAAAAACAACAACAAGATTTATTATGAGTGACCATGCCGGCACTACCTGGGTGCAGCCAACTCTGAGATATTTCATTCATTTTACCCTTGACCCTGGTCTTCCCTCCCCCCTGGTTGTATATTCTCCAATGGGACACATCCATAGCCAAGAGTCATCAATCATGCTCTCCAGTAATAATCTTGCATGCCAGAAGCTTCGGCCACCTAGTCATTATCTATGAAGCATTTAAGGAATGCACTACTTCCCCAACTCCCTTTCTGCTGTCAACTCTAAAAGACCAGAGAAATATTTTTGAGTTGACATTTTAAAGTTGCCAAGTTTGGAGACCCCTGCACTAGACCAAACTGTTTCTCAATGGAACTATTAACGATGAACCATTTAAAGCTGCAAGTAGAAGGGCTACCTATCAAATAAAGTTGCCCATAGGTGACTGCTTTGCTTTCACTCAGTTCCCTATTGTCAGATAGTCCTCAACTTATGACCTTTCATTTAACGTTATGACAGCATGGGAAAAAGGTGATTTATACAGGTCCTTGCTCTTATGACCCCTCTGTCACTTGATCATGATTCGGGCACTTGTCAGCCAGCATGTATTTGCAGCATACCAAGGTCAGGTGATTGACATTTCTCAGGGGTTCTTCTGACAAACAAGTCACTGGGGAGAGTTGGATTCATTTAATGACCATGTGATTTGCTTAATAGCAATTGTAATAACATTAGATTTATATAGCACTTCACAGTGCTTTACAGCCCTCTCTAAGCAGTTTACAGAGTCAGCCTATTGCCCCCAACAATCTGGGTCCTCATTTTACCCACCTCGGAAGGATAGAAAGCTGAGTCAAACTTGAGTTGTTTCAGGATTGAACTCCTGGCAGTGAGCTGAGACTTAGCCTGCAGTACCACATTTTAACCACTGCGCTACCAAATGACTGTGTCATTCACTTAATGACTGCACCAAAAAGATAATAAAATCAGGTGTGATGTCAATTAACGTCCGCATCAACTAGCAATGGAGTTTCTGGTCCCAATAAGTCAAGGACTATCTGTATCTAATATTAAATAAAGTATGTCCTAACACTGCAGTAGTTCCACATCAATAAGAAAATTAGTCCACTTTTCCATAAAGATGTAAAGACTTGGTCTATTTACTTTAATGTATGCATATTCAAATCCAATCACATTTATTGTTACACTCAAAAGGCCAGTGATATGCATGCATATTCTGCAAGTGATTATTTTCCAGAATGCAATATCTTTTGGATGTGTGTTCTTCTAAAATAGTCTTCGCAAATGGATGTTCCCAGAAGAACTGTTTTGTATGAAATTGTTTTCTGCAACACAAAATGTTGGAGGTGTGGGTCGAGAAATCAGATAGCAGCAAGGAAATATATTCAGGTTCCTGGCTGAATGAATTTCAGCTGAAAATGGCTGCATCAATGTCTTGATTCTATGCCTTCTCCAAGAATACTGTACTAATCAGTTCTTCTTCACTTAGAGAGAGTTTAGATGTTTCTATTATCTATCTATCTATCTATCTATCTATCTATCTATCTATCTATCTAT
>NW_020769316.1:6117925-6148658 GCF_900518735.1 Pseudonaja textilis | reverse complement strand
TATCTATCTATCTATCTATCTATCTATCTATCTATCTATCTATCTATCTATCTATCTCAACTATCTCTCTGTTTGTCTATCATCCATCTATCTTCTATCTCTATCTAGCTAACATCTATCATCTATCATCTATTTCTGTTTGTCTATCATCTATCATTATCTCTATCATCTCTCTGTCTCTCTGTCTATCTCTATCTATCCATCTATAATCTATCATTTATTTCTGTTTATCATCTATATGTATCACCTATATCTATCTATTCATCTATCTAATCTATCCATCTATCATCTATTTCTGTTTGTCTATTTATCATCTATATGTATCATATCTATCATTATTATCATCTATCTGCCTATCTGTCTATCTCTATCTATCCATCTATCATCTATCCATCATCTATTTTTGTTTGTCTATTATCTGTATCTATCCTCTCTCTCTCTCTCTCTCTCTCTCCCTTCCCTCCCTCCTTCCCCGTCTCTCTCTCTCTCTCATATCTATCTCTATTCATGTTCATTCATCATTCTTCTTTTGCCTTAAGTCCTTTTTCAACATCAGGGTCTCTTCCAACGAGTTTTCTCTTCTCATTAGGCAGCCAAGGTATTTGAACTTCAGCTTCAAGTTATTTACCTCACCGCTAGCTTCACTGCTCCCTTTCAAGAGCCCTTTTTCCTTGCTTTGGCTTGTTTCTTCTCTATAGTTTGTATTACTGATTCTGACTGTGGCTTGGAACTACATCAGTCTTTTCCTCTTTCATCTCTTGCAGGTCTCCTCTCTGATTTCTCTCTCCCACCCACATCCCCGCTTGGTCAGCTGGCCCCAAAACAGCTAGAATTATTTGATGGCACAAATATACAAATCTTCCTAGTTCAGGGATAGACAATATGTCACCTTCAGGTTACATATAGCTTTAAAAAAAACTAATTTCAACCTCGGTTTGCAAGGTATTTGATTGATGTTTCCCTTTCTTGCAGCCTTCTCCCAAGAGAAAGGGAAAGTAGTAAATTCCCCCTCTAGTTTTTTGGATTTGATTTTTTCACAGGAAAAATATTAAATGTGTCAATATTTCATACTGGGTTTCAGAGAGCAACTGATATATGATTTTGGAACAAGATGCAATGGAGGAGGAAAAGAACGAAGAAGGAAGGAGGAAGAGGAGAAGGAGAAGGAAGAGGAAGGGCAAGAGAAGGGAAAAAGGAAGGAGGAGAAGAAGGAGAGAAGGCGGAGGAAGAAGAGGAAGGAGAAATAGTAAAAGAAAGGACAGGAAAAGGAAAAGGAGGGAAGGATGAAGAGGAAGAAGAGAAGGAAAAGAAGGAGGAGGAAAGTGAGGAAGAGGAAGATGACAAGGGAAGGAGGAGGGAGAAGACGAGGAAGAGGAGAAGCTGGAGAAAGAGCAAGATAATGAAAACAAAAAGGAGAAGGAAGAGGAGGAGGAGGAGGAGGAGGAGACCAATGAAGAAGAGGAGAGGGAGGGAAAGAGGAGGAGGAGGAGGAAGAGAAGAAAAAGAAGAAGGAGAAGGAAAGGGAGGAAGAGGAAGATGAGAGAAAACAATAAGGAAGAGGAGAAGCCAGAGAAAGGACAGGATAATGAAAACAAAAAGGAGGAGGAGGAGGAGGAGGAGGAGGAGGAGGAGGAGGAGGAGGAGGAGAAATGCAGCATCAGATCAAAATCCTTTGATTTTTGAACGGTTAGAATAGAACTCACCGCTCTGGTCACCGAGAGGAATCGGTCATAACTGATCAGAACGATATTGAAGACGGACGTGGTACACAACAGATAATCCATCACCAGCCAGAGTTTGCAAAAGCTCTTTCCAAAGGCCCATCTTCCCGTGAGGACATAGGGTATGTACAGTGGAATACAAAAGGCACCTGAAACGAGAAAGTGTGATTCATGCTTTTCAACATTTCTTCCGCTGACAGCATCAAAGGGCATAGACTGAATACACGTCAAGGCATTTGTCTCATACAAAACAGTGAGTACTGGTTGTTGCTTATTAGCTGTCATCTCCCACTGCCTTGGCTCTGCCAGAAACTGCTGAGATGTTCTTGCAAGATCAGTCATGGGATGTTGATAAATTCTTAAACTAAAGGTTTAATTTTTTAAAAAAAACAAAACAAAACTCAATTGAACTTGCGAAAAGACAAAGGCTAAAAAATGGGAGGCACCTCTAATTTTGGAACAATGGCTATTCTACAGTGTTCAGTTGGGTAAAGGTGTCATCAGATGATGGGCTGACGAGGGGTTAGAAACCTATTAGTTCAGGGCTGTCAAACTCAAGGCTGCAGGGCCGAATCTGGCTGGCGGGGTGCTTAAATCGGGCCTGCGGGTCTGCCCTGGAAACAGCAAAGGACCGGCCCAGTTCTTACATTGTTAAATGAGAAATTTCTTAAGTGGCTTTTGCCCCTTTTTATGACTTTTCTTGCCACATTTGTTAAGTGAATCCCTGCAGTTGTTAAATTAATAACGCGGTTGTTAAATGAATTTGGCTTCCCTGTTGACTTCACTTGTCAGGGATCACCTAACGCCAGGACACTGCAACTGTCATAAATATGAGTCAGTTGTCAAGCATCCAAATGTCAACCACGTGACCATGGAGATGCTGCAATGGTCATAAGTGTGAAAAATGGTCATCATTAGTCACTATTTTCAGTGCTGTTGTAACTTTGAACGATCAGTAAATGAACTGTTATAAGTCGAGGACTACCATTATCAGGGGTGGATTCAAATTTTTTAACAACTGGTTCTGTGGGCATGGCTAGGTGGGCATGGCTAGGTGAGCATGGCCATGTGACTGGGTGGGCATGGCTTCCTCTTTTTTTGCAGCACCCCCCTTTCCCGTTTTTTCCCGTCCTGAGCCTCGGGGAAGCCTCCTGGGGGGACATTTTTACTCCCAGGAAGTTTCCCTGGGGCCCAGGATGGAAAAAACCTATGAGGATTGACTGGGCATGGAGGGAAGTGGGTGGGCGGAGTGGGGTGGGACCAGCCAGGGGCACGATTTGCCAGTTCTCCAAACTGCACAGAATCATAACAACCAGTTCTATAGAACCGGTCTGAACCGGTAGAATCCCAACCCTGACCGTTATCTAACCTAGCTTCCTGCTCAGGAATTCACTACACTATGGCCATCTATCCTAAGGTCTTCGATGAAGGAGAAGTTCTGTCGTTGCAAAGCAATCTGCTCAACTGAAGAACGGCTCTTCCTATGATAAAAACATTTTCAGATACACAGCTGGAATCGCTGAGACTACTTCTTTATCATTTAAACTGTTTGTTTTTTGTCCTGTCTTCCCAAATAGCTCTGGACAATTGTTCTTCAAATATTCAAAGACAGCTATCCTGTGTTTCTGCAGTCTGCTCTCCTTCAGGGGTGTCCAACCTTGACAATTTTAAAACCTGTGGACTTCAACTCCCAGAATTCCCCAGCCAGCCATGGGACCAACTTATTCTCCAAAGCACCTGTGGGCAAGACAAGAGGTAATGGATGGAAACTTCACAAAGAGAGATCCAACCTACAATTTTCCTGACTGTGAGAACAATTAATCAGTGGAATGACATTCTGGACGCTCCATCAACAGAGGTTATTAGAAGAAATTGGACAAATATTTATGCAGGGGACCCTATATATAGGGTCCCCTGCTTGTAAAGGGGTCTGGACTATAAGAGATCTAAGGTTCCTTCCAACTCTGTTATTCTATCTTTAAAAACACCAATATCATGGTTCTCAGCATGGTTCTCAGTTAAAGAAACTGTTGGAATGAAAAGACATCTGGTTCAGTTCCAAGCTGGGAGAAAGACGCTGGAAACAAAATGGAGGCTGGAGGCTGATTTGGAAAGAAATGTTGTGGCGTGTTAGGCCTCTCCAGCAGCTGAAAGGAGAGGAAGAGGAGTGAGAGTCAGAGCCAACCTGAGAGCACAGAGGAGGAAGAGGGAATGGAGCTGGCAGAGACAGAGTGGCAGAGCTTGGGCCATCTGTCAGCCCTCAGATGGAGAGTCAACAACCCCCAGGTCTGGAGGTGGCTGATGAGGAAGAGGAGGAACAGCTGGGTCCAGTGCCGGATGTGCGGATGAGCAGAAGGCAGAGGAGAGGAGAGCAGTGGAAATATATAGGCCCATCCCTGGGACAGAAAAGCCACAGAAGCTAGCAAGGCCCCACCCTAGCTCTGAGGATAAACGGCAGCGGGTGGAGATGAATAGGTGTGGCAGACAACTGTTCATCTTCTGGTCAGACGGACTTGTTGGCCCTGCATTGAAAGAGAAACTTTTTGCCAGGGCTTCCAGTACTCCAAATAAAGGAATCTTTTGAGTGCATGTCAGAGGGTTTGTCATATTTGGGGAGCTGGGTCAGAACAAGAAGGTCCATTTAATGCTGAACAGAACCACCAGGGTTTGTGGTTCTGGGGCAGCTGACCAATTAGCTAGATGAGTACCAGGATTTTTATACAGGTCCTGAAATGCTGCTGGAGG
Organism: Pseudonaja textilis; assembly: GCF_900518735.1. The sequence continues at coordinate 6,144,192 of NW_020769316.1, read as the reverse complement.
TGGGTGAGTTGTACAGTGAAGAGGCTTGTGTTCCGGAAGGGTGTTGGGCAATTCTTATTGTGGCTAATGTCTTTTGCCCTGTGCTGGATCTTGGGCGAGAGGCTGCTGTACTAAGCCTACCATTCCACTTTCATAAGCTGTCAAACTTTGCTGCAAGAAGTTTTGAAATATCCTGTCTTGAATGGATTTCTGACAGGGTTTGCTTTGCTTATGAATAGAGCTATCTAGATAGTTGGCTCCCTCTTCCAATAAGCTCTTTATCTCCTTAAGTGCTGGCATCTGCTGTGAGCTTTTAAGAAAGACTGGGGGCTGCTATCTGCCTATAAAAACATGTTTCTCCTTTTCTTCTTTAGGGAAATATAACATTCTGCCTTTTTAAATATTTCCCAAAATATTTCATTCTTCAGGAGGGGGGCTTCCCACAATACCTTTGGCCACTTACAGCCCCGTATTTTTGTGGAAATATAGAGATAAAATGAATCTGTTTTTAAAATGAGCCTAAAGTCATAAAATACTTTGTGTCTATATCTGTCCAACTCACCGCTGCCTTTTAGGTTCACACAGTTGTTTTATGAGTTTCATATTATTTGATAGATAATGGCTCAACTATAAGAAATGCTGCTGTTTCAATATGAAGGATAATTTTAATTTAAGTGAATGGTTTTGCCATTCAGAGTGCTCTACTGGTTTTCAATTCACATTTTATTTAGTATTGGCAAGGCAGCCAATACTATTTGTAGAGTCCATTAAACATAATGCAGAAAATATTAAATGTTCACCAATGTTCCCCATTACTAACAATGCTGCAGTTGCTTACTTAGAAGTAGGCCTTGGTACTTAAAATTGTTTGGAACCAGATATATATTTTAAGACAATTATTATTTTAATATTACTGATGGGAGATGTACTCTTGGGATTACAGCATTTCATCTATTTTAATTTATATTTATCATGTTTATGTTGTATCAAGTAAACTTCACCTCTCCTCTGCTTCCAGCAACTGCTCTGAGCTTTTTGGAATACTTGGCCCCAATCAGACCAAAAAAATTCTTGTAATAATGCATTATTTTATTACCTAGGGCCTCTGTTCGGTTTTGACTAAAAAAAACCCATACACACCAATTTACATTATGATAGTTCACTGAAGTTAATGGCATGAAAATATCACATTGGAACAAGTAGATCCGTTTAAAGAAAAAAAAGGAAAGCAAGATTCTAAAAATCCTGGAAGAAAAATTGCAAATCCAAAATCAACACTGACTCAACCAACAACACCAAAATAGAAAAGAAAAGGTAACCATGGATATTGAGCTGAAAAGTTTCAGAGAAAAGTTCTCCATTTAGTGGGGAGCAATCACCCCAAAATAGTCATATTGATTCATATAGTTCCCCTGTCATAGTCTTACTGACTTTTGTGTTTGGAAAAACACCTGTTTTGAAGGTCTATTTCAGGTCTGACAGAGGAATTCTGGGAGTTGAAGTCCACAAGTTTGGAGATGCCTGGTCTAACTGGTGTAGTTCCATCATCTTATTCGTGTGATGAACAAAACATCCGAAATGTTGCAATTTGCCAGTCGAGAAGATGCAGCATTATAGGTAGTCCTCAACTTGCAACAGTTTGTTTAGTGAATGTTCAGTTACCACGACTCTGAAAAAAGTGATTTATGACCACTTTTCACACTTATGACCATTGCAGCATCCCCATGGTCACGTGATAAGATTCAGATGCTTGGAAACTGGACTCATATTTATGATGATTGCAAGGTCTTGGGGTCATGCGATCAACTTCTGTGACTTTCTGAACAGCAAAGTCAATGGGGAAGCCAGATTCGCTTAACAACTTAACAACTGCAGTGATTCACCGAACAACTGTGGCAAGAAAGCTCGTAAAATGGAGCAAAACTCACTTAACAACTGTCTCGCTTAACAACTTGGGCTCAATTGTGGTCATAAGTTGCAGGTCACCTATTTTTCCATTCATTGAATATGTTAGATCCACCAACTTCGGCTTAGTGTCTCACTGGCATCCCGCCATCAAAAAAACGAGAAAGGGAGAGGGAAACAAATGAGCAATACATCTGCATACCTTTTCGGTGGGAATTTGGGATTGATAGCTGAAGAAGAACAGAGCATTTGGAATCTGGTTCGTGCCTGGCATCTTCAAGGCCGTTTTCCCTGGGAGTGGAATTTCACCAGTCTAAACACCCCAGCATTTCCCAAAACATCTTGGTGGTTTTGGATTGGCTACACATGAACAGACCATGGTGTGGGGGAGGACTGGGGGAACCAAGGGATTAATTCTGCATTGATGCATGGGAACATTAGATTCCTGATTTTACTACGGTCAGCATCTCTTAGTAAAAGTACTTTTCACTTCTACCCAAATGGAGTCAAGAGTTTTTCTTCCACTAAGGGATCAGACTGGGGCAGGACTGACAGTGCCTTTGAAGCCCAGTATGGAATTGCGGTTTGAAAATGTTGTGGCTAACGTTGCTAAAAAAAAAATTCTCAAGAAATAATGTCTCTTCCTTTGAGTGCCAAATAACAAGCGCTACAGTTCCTCCAAACGCATCCATTTAAACAGCAAGAGTTGAAATTTTACAAAGTAGTTCATGGGCTTTCTTGATGGAAGAGAGGTGGTTTCATGATAGATTCATGGCTCTATCTCATTGCTGACATGAATGGAAAGAGAGATTAAAATGCTCAGTGAAAGCAGAGTCTCGTTTTTTTTCCCCCGCCTTTTGATTTCTATTCTGAATCTGTAAGAGTCTGTTGCTTTCTAACAATCGTAAGAAAAAAATAGGATAACATTGAGGAATTAGGTATTGAGCGACAAGCTGCCATTTGTGAATAGAGGAATCAGTAAAGGCTTTCTAAAGTGGCTGAAGCAAGATCATAAACATTATTATTTTTTTCTGAAAAGCTATGTACAGCTGTTAGAAACAGTAAAAACAGTCATCAACACAGAAATGCAGGCATGCAGAGGTTGGAAAAGAGATGTCAGATTAGATTGGAACAGAGCTGAATGGAATGACAATTAGCAGAGATGATCTCTCCCTCCCTCTCTCTCTCTCTCTCTTTCCCTCTCCTCTTTCTCAACTCTCTCTCTATTATCTCTCTCATTATCATCTCTATCTCTCCATCCCTTTATGTCTCTATCTAACCTTCCTTTTTATGACCCTGTAATCTCTTCACTTGGGGTAGGGTCGGGGCGACTGGATGGAGCTGTGCATTTACTGACTGGCTGCCCTTCCTGATACCACATGGAGTTCACAGCAAATTTTTCCTTTTCTTTGTGCCCTAGGAGAGAAATATCTGCTGCTGCCCGGGGTTGAATTCTCAATCTTCCAAGTGGGAGGTGAGCGTCTTTACCATTAGACCTCCATTCTAGATGCATTGCTACCTCTCCACTGGAAAATGATACCAATGGAAGAGAACATTTATATCTCAGAGTTGAATTGTGGAGTTCTTGGTGCCCTCTGAGCTTGGTTACCAAGTTGGGTAATAAACCGTCTGCAAGAAAACAGGAAAACTCAGAGAGCACCAAGGATCCCATAACTGGGAAGGAAGCCAGCATTTCGACTCTTTGATTGCCTTCATCAACATTTCAAATCCCCAGGCTGATGCCATTTGAAAAGAGCAAAGAGATGTGAGGAACATAGCAAATTTCCTCTGATAAAGATGTATCCCAAATACCAAGGCTTATCATAATGCTAGAGACAGTAGTCTTAAAATAAAAATCCATCTGTATCAGCCATTGGGTTCTGAAATCTGATAACCAGCTTGGGGACAAGCAGAGAGAACAAATTAGGATTCAGAAGGACGCCATGAATGCAGTAAAAGTTTATTTTTTTAATCAGAAAGTTGGAATAGAAAGACTGAAACATATGAAAGATACAACTGAGAATTATCTGTGGAATTGATCAAGGAAATGTTGGCAACCATCTAACTTCCTATGAACTAATCCTACTTTGCTTCACCTTCACTTTGGACTAATTTCCCAAAGGGCAGTTTTGCAAATCACAAATCAGTCGCTTCACTGTTCGATGAAAAGAGTTGATTACCAATTAAGATTAAACTTTTCCTGTGCTCCAAATGGTTATCATCTGACCTGCTTATGCTTCTTTATGTACCTATCCACACATTACCACATCATCATCTTTGGAGAAGATAGCACAATATAAAGATCTACAAATAGAAACAGAACGACTAAGGCAAAGGCAAGCGAGGGTAGTACCAATAGTAATAGGCACCTTAGATGCAGTCACAAAACAACTGGAGCACCACTTGAACACCATAGGCATTGACAAATTTGCCATTGGTCAATTGCAGAAGGCAGCTTTACTTGGGACAGCTTCCATCCTGCGGTGATATTGGTGACACCATCATACTCAATAGGTAGACAAAAATGCCAAACCCAGTCTGAACACAATGTCTGACTGCACAATGAATAATAATAATAATAATAATAATAATAATAATAATAATAATAATAATAACAACAACAACAAGAAGAAATAACTAGATAATAATAATAAGAACTAGAATGAACTAGAAAAAAACATGAAATATCGCAACCTGGCCATTGAAACTACACAATTATGGATGAAACATGTGACAGTGATACCCATTGTCATCGGGGCACTGGATATCATGTCCAAAAATTTTACAAAATACATCAAGAAATTACAGCTTCCTGCAATAACACCAGCAGAACTGCAAAAAAAAAAAACAACCTGTGCTCCTCAGAACATCATATGTATTAAGAAGATACTTGGTTGATACCCAGGATTCTGGCAGCAACCCGTATCTATCATCAGTGCCAGAATAATATTTGTGATACATTTTTAAATGTTCAGTTGACTGAGTTTCATGTTTAATGAATAAAAGTGTAATAACAACAACAATAATAACCTTGATGTTGGTGTTGCACTGGGGAATATCTGCTTTTCTTATTGATTAGTCAGAATGAACTTGCTCTGTTTGGGGAATAAAATCAATTAATTATGTGTTTCCAATAAGTCCTTGAAATGTTTTGATAAATAATATTTCAGTTAAATGATGCTGCTGAATAACAGATTTGAGGTTCACGTGTTTAAAATACTGTATATCCAACAAGGATATTTTATGTTCCTTCTGCTTAAGGAATTCTAAGCAAAATGAAGATGGCAGAAGTCACAGAGAAAACACTGAAATATTATTTTAAAAACTACTACTGGTAGTCCTTGACTTATGACAATAATTGGGAATTGGTAAGCAAGGTGGCAGATAAATGAGTCATGCCCAATTTAATGACCTTTTTTGTCCATGGTTGTTAAACAAATCTGGCATCCCTTATTGACTTGGCTTATCAGAAGTTACCTGGGAAGGTTGCAAACGGAAATCCCATCATTCTGATTTGCTGTGACCATCATGGTTGCCAACTGCCTGGATTTTGACCATGTGACCACAGGGATGCTGTGGTGGTCACAAGTTACCTTTTTCAGTGCCATTGTAACTTCAAAAGGTCATTAAACAAATGCTCTTAAGTTGTCCTCAACCTGCATTCTATAGGGCTTCATCTTGTCCTTATGGTATCCATATATTACACCAAACAAGGGATCACCCAGAGTTTGGAAATTAGATGCAACCAGTATGCATGTTGGACTTTGGACACTAATATTCTGAAATTAATTTTAAGGAATGAATGTATTTTTGATTTGTGAGACACAACAAGACAAGCAACTTATAAGAAGAGCCGTGGTGGCACAGTGATTAGAATGCAGTATTGCAGGCTAACTCTGCCGACTGCTAGCAGTTCGATCCTGACTGGCTCAAGGTTGACTCACCTTTCCATCCTTCCGAGGTCAGTAAAATGAGGAACCAGATTGTTGGGGGCAATAGGCTGACCCTGTAAACTGCTTAGAAAAGGCTGTAAAGCACTGTGAAGCAATATATAAGTCTAAGTGCTATTGCTATAATGACACTCAAGAGATATTTTTAAGAAACTACATCAGGACTTTCAATCAACAATGTGTCTTCTTGGGAACTATCTGTTCCCAGAGGATGTTACAGAAAAAGATACACAACAGAGTAGATCTGCAAACAACATGAACAAGAATTTGGACACAATTTTGCACGAGACATAAAAAACATCCTGCGCGAGTCTTTAAAATTTTTAGAAGGAATAAAAATGTGACAATTCCAGAGAACAAATGGATTTTGTTGTTGCTAGACTTTCAGAAAAGAGGCTAATGTTTTGAAGACATGGGAAACAAGGGCCAACAATCATCTGAATGAATGAAAGAGCAAGATTTATATGTGAAAAGAAGGAACACAAAGGTAAGAAGATGGCACCACACTAGTTTTGTAAATAATACTTTCACTTGTACACATTACTAGATAAGATTACACTATTTGCATGGGTGTCCCGGTTTCAAGAATGAAATCACTGATTTCTTCAATTACTTTTTTAAAAAAACATATGAACAGAGTTGGAAGGGACCTTGTAGGTAATCTAGTCCAACCTCCCACCCACCCAAACAGGAGACCCTATACCATTTCTGACAGATGGCAATCCAGTCTCTTCTTGAAAGCTTCCAGTGATGAAGCTCCCATCTTCTTGATGTTACTTTGATGTAACTTGATGTAACTTGATGCTACCTTACCGGGGTAACGTCATCTGCTGATGTTACCTAGTTGGATAGCGAAACATCTGCAAACAAACAACCAAGCTCAGAAAGCATCAGGGATCCCACAGCTCAACCCTGAGCTGCGGATACTCTCTTCTATTGGAATGGTGAAGGTACTAGACTAAAAGTAAGAAGACTCACATTCTGGTCTCCCTTTCCAACACAAAAACTCACTCCCTCTCAGCTCAAGAATAGTGGAGTGCATGGGTGAAAGTGTTTGACTAGCAGCAGGTAGATCCAAGTTGTATTTCAATATTAGCTATGCTCAGACCAGTCTCCCTCTCTTAGTCTAACAATCTCTACAAGGTTGTTCATGTGTGGGAAAATGGAATAAGTGAATGCTTTGTAGGCTACCTTGAGTTTCTAAATGAAAGGTACAATTGAAATTGGCTAAGCTTACAAATAATTTCCAGATGGCTGGGTGTTAATAGGAATTGACTAACCCCCTAAGATGCCACCATCTGGAACAGGTTATCCTGGAATCCATTCCTTCAACAAGTTCAAATGTACAAGATGTTTTCAATATCAAATATATACGAGGGGCTAACAAGCAAAAGAGGGAAATAGGATGTGTTTTGAAAGATAATTACTCATATTCTTCCAATTCCTCAACTTGCTTACTCTTAAGCTTTAGACACAGATGAGTTCTTGGAGACTGCAGCAGAAAAATAAGAAGGTTGGAATACATCTATCAAATTCTTGACTAAAACTGGCGATTTTATCCAATATGAAAGTATTTGAAGGAGATGACCAGACTGAACTCAAGGGTGGAGTAAAATGCATCATCAGTCTGGAGTCTATACACCCATAAAAAAAACCCAAAGGCTGCAACCCCCTTAAAGTCCATTGATTCTTATCTGGCACCAATGGGCCTTGACCATTAGTAGATCAGATTCTTGTGTATAGGTAGTGTGGAATAAACTTACAATGCTTTTGAACTCTATCCTAGTTCCTGACTTCTTGCTCCTGACTAAATCTTTATAGCCTTTTATTCTCTTTCTAGGCATAATTTACAATAGTGGGATGAGGTTTCAGAAAGGATCAGTTGCTCCATATTTACCCATTCTTCATCAGAACTCTAATACAATCACTCTTATATTTGAAGGTAAAACAAGGAAAATCAAAAACACTGCAATTTCAGTTGTGGCTCTACTCTGGAACAATCTTGAAGGATACATTCCTAGCACTTATTTGGTTAACTTTTGGATGTAAAAGAGAGAATATTTTATGGCACCTCAATTCCTTAATTTCTAATGAAATCCTGTGCCCAGTTTTGCAGCAAAACCCAATTATATACCTTTTAGGCAATCGCCTAACAGCTCTTTTACTGATAACACTCCTGTATATATCCAGGAATCATATTAGAAAAGTATATTATGTAATGCCAAAATCTACACGTCAGGGTTGAAAACAATCCAAGTGTTGAGATTTCTGGAATCAACCTCTCACAGTATTATCTGAGCCCACGATAAAAGCAAATTAACTGCTACAAAGTAGCATAGTTTTTTCATTTACATTGTTAATCTCAGTGTGATTAAAATATTGTTTTGTAAGGCTTATTATACCTGAGAGATAATTTGGGAAGCCCCCTGATGCGTCTAAATAATTGGCCATCCCCCTGTCAGCTTTTAGTAATCATATCATCCCCCGCACCCTTTTAGTAATCATATTATTGCATAATATTGTTCCAGTCCAGTATTAAAAAGAAATCTTCACTCAAATCTATTTTGCTTAATCCTCTGCTTCCATCCTGAGACTGTCAAAGCTGACATTCTGTTTTTCGGAGGTTTTACACTATAAAATTGTTATCCGCCAAATGGATCTATGCTTGATAGCACAGGATGTTCTCATATGCTCTTCAGCCTTCATGAAGTAGTAGGAGACATTTTTGGGTAAAGCAACCATGTACATGGTTGCTTTACCCAAAATGGTTGCTTTACCCAAAATTCAATGGAACAATTTTGTTTAATTATTATGGCAGAGAAACAATGAAGAACGTGGAATATTTTTGTCTTGAAGGACAGGAAGTCGTCCCAGGAATGAGTTGCATGAGGCATTATCCACACCATAAGAAATCCAGTTTATACAAAAAAACCATTGAATAGCCAAAATGTTCATTAACTGTTGACTACTCTAAGGGTGCTCCTGGATATCTAAGGAAAGCAGATCTAACTGAGTTGTGTTCATCAAGAAAACAATGTTTATGAGTATTTCATAGCTAGCTTGAAAACATACAATTTTTAGAAAGAATGGAGAAATCTTGCCTCCAAGCCTGGCAAGCATTAAGAATGGTGCACCCTCATGGATAAACATTGGATTTCATCTCCATTCTATGGCTGCATGCATATGGCATGCTCCAACCATTGCACCACAAACCAATTAAGCAGAACGGACCATGCAGCATCTTAAGCCTACACCCAAATGGTAAGAAATTTGAAAGTCAATCAGGATAAACACATGGGTGAAACACAACATTATTGTTGATGAATAGATATGGTTAGGCATGTTATATGAATAAAACCACACCCCAACCCTCTGCTTTTCAACATATTGATCAATGACTTGAAGGAAGGATTAGAAAATATGAAATCTGTGGGTGACACTATATAAAGGAGATAGTGACATGTTAAAGAACAGTTTCAAAACTCAAGGAGCTCTTGACAATATTATCTATCTATCTATTAATCTATCTATCTATCATCTTTTTTTTCTATCTTTCTACCTATCATCTTTCTGTCTATCTATCTTTCTATCTATCTGTCTTTCTATCTGTCTGAACAGCTTGCCCTCGGAAGTTGTGGGAGCGCCATCACTTGAGACCTTCAAGAAGAGATTGGACTGGCATTCGTCAGAAATGGTGTAGGGTTTCCCACTTGGCGGGGGGGTTGGACTAGATGACCTATAAGATCCCTTCCAACTCTGATTATCTGTTACCTGTCTGTCTGTCTATCTATCTATCATATTTCTTAATTGCCCATCTCCCTTGGTTGCAAGTTGCAATAATAGGTAGAGATCAGCATGAATGTCAACAAAGAAGGAAAAAAATTCCTACATTGGGTAGGAAAAATCAATGCAATGAGCACAGAATTGGGAATAGCACAGTGTGTATGTATTGGGAGGGAGACACCCTACTTGTCAAAAAGATTTGAATATTTTGGTAGATCATGAATTGAAAATGAGCTAGCAGTATGATTGAAATGCAGAAAATGTAGTCCTATGCCACATTGACAGAAACATGATATCAAGATTGAGAGAATTCATCTTTCTCCTTATTTTTCATCGATCATCAGATGACACCTGGCATATTGTGCCCAGTTCTGGACACCGTATTTGGAGAAGGACATTGAGGAAAATGGCCGGAGAGAAGCAACCAAATAATAAGAAGCTCAGAGAGGTGAATTTATGAAGAACGGTTGGAGGTATTAGATATACAGTATTTATCCGGAGAAGAGGGGACTGTGAAAGAGACATAATGCAGTCTTTGAGTATTTGAAGGGCCATCATGTAGACAATTAGAGTTGTTTAGACTTGTTCCAGGAGATAGAAAATATATGACAGGAAAAAAATAAATTTTAATTGGATATCAAGGGAAAAAATCCTAATAAAAACAATGGAATGAACATTATCAGGAGGTAATGGACTCTTCTTTGCTGAAGGAGTTTAAATAAAGGCTAGATGGCCATTCCTTATAAATGCTGTCATGGTGGATTTCTGTAATGCGTAGGAGGTTAGATAATCTCTAATGTCATTTCCAATCCTTATGTTCTATCATTCTATAAAATACAGCAAAGAATATGCAATAAGAGCATACTTCCAGCTTTCTGCCACTGGGAAGGGAGTACAATAAAAAAAAGGAAGTCTAGTTTAATGAAAAGGAAGACTAGCAGTGTTCTGATACCTAAGGGGTTACCATAAAGAAGAGGGAGTCCATTTATTTGCCAAAATATCTGAAGGCAGAACAAGAAACAATGGATGGAAACTAATCAAGGAGAGAAGCAATCTAGAAATAAGGAGAAATTTCCTGACCATTAGAACTATTATTCAGTGGAAGGACTTGCCCCCACAAGTTGTGGGTGCTCCATCACTGGAGGGTTTTTAAGAAGAGATTGGAGAACCATTTGTCTGAAATGGTATAGGGTTTCCTGCCTGAGCAGGGGGTTTGACTAGAAGACCTCTAAGGTCCCTTCCAACTCTGTTGTTCAGTTATTCTGCCTGCTTCCCCTTAGTGAAGCTTAAGAATAGAGTCAGGTGTGAGTTCGAAAAGGCATATCTTGTGATATGGATTCAACCTCCCCTTGTTTTTTCCAAATCCAATTCATACAACTGATCTCTGTCTTTGAGTTTGTCCTACCCCAATTTTTCCTCTCCACATAAATCAAACGTGTCTTTATAGACGCAAACATAGTTCGTATCCAAGAAGTGCCCACCTGCAGGGTAATAGACTTAAGAATTCTGGTTTTAAGTAGGTCTGCTGCAGTTTGAAAAAGAATTCTTTAAGTATAAGGACTGTCTTTTTAAGCCAATCCATTTAGGATTGTGTGTCCCAAGCAAGGCATTATTTTAAGTTTAAATGATTAAGTTGAACTCAGCTGTGAAGTGATCAAAAAGTAACATTTTTAGACAGCACTGTTCCTATAGTAAAGAAAAAATGTCCAGTTACCTTCGATGAGTTATAAGTTCAACTTCTGCCCAGAGGTTATTTGGGGTGTGTGTGTGATTTTTTTTGGTTTGATTGCCTTTTTTTTTCAGCGTCAGGATAAGACCTCCTTACTTCGATGTTATCCAAGTATATTTGGGTAGAAATTCTAAACCTAGCCAACATAGCCAATAGCCAAATTGGATTTGGGCTGATGAAAGCTGTAGTTTACCACCCATTGACATCTCTGAATTGCAAGGTTGGAAGAAAAAAAAAACCTTTAGAGGTTTTCTAATCCAGCCTGAATTTGGGGAGTCTCCAACATCATTAACAATGCTTTAAAAATATTTTACATGGCTGGCAGGATTTTCATAGCTCTGAAATGTATGAGCAGCTGTGCTTATTTCTTAAGATTTAAGCATATTACTTAAGCTGACCAGAGTTGACTTTTCAGGGAGATGGACAGCATATGAATTTAATATATAAATAAAAATAAATAAATAGATCTTAATGGATTATAACCCAAAGTTTTCAACTGCCTAAATCTGTACTTTTTAAAGATGCTGCCAAAAAAAAAAAAAAAAACCAACATCTGCAGCTTCTCACCGTTTTAACAAAGGCTGTGGTGTAAGAATCACTGGATTAGAAGATCAAATATACCCAAATTACTCTGGGCCAGTTCAGCCCATTCTTTCTCTCAAGGGGAAAAAATTGGAGGAGACAGTATTATGTGAACTGCCTTGTTTCAGAAGCATAGAATGCTCTAAATCTAACAAATAACTCATTAATATTTATAGTGCAAAAATACAAATGGAAAGGTTTCTTTCCTGTTCCTGTTGAATGAGTCCAGAGAAATCATCTGCAGAACATGGTTAAATGCCTTATGAAAGATAGCCTGCTTCAGGAATTTCACAGGCTTAGGGAAGAGCATAGCAAAACAGAAACAGCGAGGAGTCCTTAAATCCTCTCTGAGCTTGGTTGTTTTCCCGCAGGCTAAACAAGGAGAGAAGCAACCTGAAACTAAGGAGAAATTTCCGGACAGTGAGAACAATTAATCAGTGGAACAACTTCTTGCCTCCAGAAGTTGTAAATTCTCCAACACTGGAAGAGATTGGATAACCATTTGTCTGAAATGGTGTCAGGTCTCCTGCTTGAGCAGGAGGTTGGATTAAAAGACTCCCATGGTCTTTTCCAACTCTGTTATTCTGTTATTCAGACGTTTCATTATCCAAACTAAGTAACATCATCAGTGTTTGGATAATGAAAGGTCTGCAAGAAAACAACCAAGCTCAGAGAGCAACAAGGACCCCTCATTTCAATCCTGAGCTGCAAATATTCTTTAAAGATGGACAGAGGGACAGATATGGGTGAATTTTGGAGCCAGCTCCACAGATATCAGAATGAAGACCCAGTCAGGAGGTTGAATCGGGGGAAACCCCGACCAACGACTTGGTAACCCAGAGGAGTTGAAAACCTATTAGGAAGCTCAGAATGGTGGTGGAACAGATGCTAAAACTCATCCGTTGTATGTGAAAACTGAAGGGCACCCAACCCAGTAAACCCCGAGCGTCCAAAACACTTTAAGCCTGACCGTGATCTCTGCATGAAGACAAGCTGAATCCAGGTGAGGTACTTTACCTACTAGGAAATCGGAGATGGCCAGGTTCAGGAGGAAATAATTGTTCTGCGTCCTCAAGCTGGAATCCACCACGAAGGCCAGCATCACTAGTGCGTTGCCCACCACGATGGCCACGATCAGCAAAGCCATCAGCACCGCCAAGGCGATGGTCCAGGTCGTGGAGAACTGATCTTCTTCTCCTTGCGCTTTCTCCAAGCTCTCAGAACCGTTCGGCGCCCGGGCGCTCGAGGAGCTGTCCATTTCAGCACCATGCGCTCTCTCCGCGGCTCAGACGCCCGGGTGAAGTCGCGGCGCCATCGTCAGGGACTTTTAGTTATATGATTCTTATTCTTATTTAAATGTATTATAGCCGGCCAACTCCAATGGACTCTGAGCGGCTTTACCTGGCGGGACTTGCCTCTCACGGATGGAAGGAGTCAGGGACAGCGGCTTCGGCATTGCGCCCTTTCGCCGGTTCTTCCTTTCCGAGTCTCACCAGATCGGCTGAGGCAAGCGTCGATTCTAAGCGGCTGGTTTTCTTTCTCGAGTTCTCGGTGAAATAATAACAACATTAAAAAAAAAAAAATCTGGCGTTTTTTTCCCCCCGTGCCGTTGCTTTCCGATTCTTTCTCCCCGTGAGATTGTAGGGTTTTTTTCCCCCCTCCCTCTGAAACTCAGCCTTTCCTTTCTCCTTCCTCCCACTTCTTCTCCTGAAGGGAAAAGAGAGAGGGAACGGCAGGAGTGGAGGAAAGGATGCGGAGGGGTGTGTGAGTGGGGGCTGACTACTATTTGCAGCAGTTGCTTTGCTCAGCGTCGGAAGTGACTGACTCCGGGCCAAAACGAAGAGTTTTCTCCAAAGGGTGGAGCCAAGTTGCTTCTCAGTCCAGGGGAAAAAAATAATTGCTGAGTAAATCTGAGAGTCCGGGGCTACGCTGTGATTTCGGACAATGTTCAGGTTGAGCAGTCATTGGCCTCTCAGCCAGCTTCAGAGCCAGCCACCGCTCCTCTCCCTTCTGATCTGCTCCCTTATTTCTGCCTTTCAACCATCTCCCAGCGAGCTTCAAGCAGGCAGTAGGAGCAAGTCAACCAGTGGGACTGGTCTGTTTGCTTTAGGATATGGTTGATGAATTGTCAATAGGCTCAGTCAGGGGGAAAAATGATTAGAGGAAATCAGATCTTATAATCTCATTCAATGGTTAATATCAGCTCCTGAATGAAACCGTATAGACAATCAAATAAGCCAAAAGCAATTTAATGGCCTGCGTTTGATGATATGATTAGCCCAAAGGAACTTAAAAGAAGTAACGCTAACCATCCGCTAACCATACGTTGTGCCAATGTCTCCTTCTATGACCTTGATCAGTAATTTGTGTCGACACAGCCTGTTTGTGTGTGGTTGTAATGTATGCAAAATAGAAATAACAGAGTTGGAAGGGACCTTGCAACCCCCTTCTGAAGCAGGAAACCCTAAACTATTTCAAACAAATGATCCTCTTCTTGGAAACTTTCCACGATGGAGCACCCACAACTACTGGAGACAATTCATTCCGCTGATTAATTGTTCTTTCAGGAAATGCACTTATGAGTGATCACTACTGAAACCTCATGAAGCCTCAGCCATTTGATTTATATATAGCACTTATGGTATCCAAAGCCCATTGTGTGTTTAACCTACACCAGTTAAAGAAACAGCAGATTCATTCCTGCAACGTGCTAAGCTTGGTTAGTGCTTATCATGTGTATATATAATCTATTTTTGGACCTGAGCCATTTGATTAAGTTGTAGTTCAATGAATTTTGCAAAACCAGAAACTGTATGAATTCAGTAAAATTAGGATTAAGTGTGCATAAGGTTATACATAGGTGGAGAAAGAAGACAGGGATTTGCTTTCAACTTTACTATGTTCTGAAATTAGAATTAAAGAATTAGGTCTAACAAATGTGAGCTGTAAAACGTCTAGACCCGTGATGGTGAACCTATGGCTTGAGGAAGGCTTCTGCAAGCCGAAAACTAGCCCCATTTCATCGTTTTCTGTTTTTCCAAAAGCACCAGAAGTGACTAAATGGGACTAGTTTTCGGCCTGCAAAGCCTACAGAAGCCTCCCTCAAGCCTCTGGGTGGGTGAAAAAGGCCTCAAACTGCCCAAAAATCAGCTGTGAGGCACAGTGCAGGTAAGGGAGTGGGGATTGCGCATGCATGCATAGGGGGAGTGCGGGGGGGCGCATTGCCTTCTGGATACTGGCACACGAGTGCGAGCATGCAAGCGTGTGCACAATTTTTGGCACAGGAGCCCCAAAAGGTTAACCACTACTGATCTAGACCATTAGTAGATTGCAGTAACAAGGCTCAGAAAACTGTAAAATATATTTATTTAACAAGTAATTTTAAAAGAAAAAGAATAAATTACAACAATAAAAACCAAGTGTGTGGGTGTATGTGTGTGCGCCTGCATGCATGCGCATGCGCACGCACACACACACACACACACACACACACATACTCCAAAAACATCAAGTACATTCAACATAATATCAACCTTTAAAACACTGCAACCCCCAAGGCTTGCCATAAATCTATTTTTTGATGCTCTGCACTCCAGAAAAATGGAGAAATGGTTTTGTACGACATTCACTCAGGTTTTAAAGGATGCTATTATACTCTTAGATATTGTTGAGAATATTCGTAGCTCGGGTTGTAGGTTTTGGCAGCAGTCTGTTCTCTGAGCTTGCTGTTTCACTTCCTGGCACTCTACCAATGGATCCATCAACAAATGCTTTGACTTTGAACCAGCATATGAACCATTAAGGAAATGGACCACCTGAACTACTAATCAGTGACAGAACCAACCACTTCCCTCACCAGTTGAATTTTGAATTTAGCTTAGAGAACAGACCTCTGCCAAAAAGCTATTATATCCCCTCCCACTCTTGTAATGCTTGAAGCATGAAAGCTGAGAAGACTCCAATTTGAGTTCCTTGCAGTCGGCGTTCGTTCAGATTTGCCACTTTCAACTAGCCCTTCCTAACAAATCTTAGAAGAGCTGTGTCAAGGTTCCTACTAATGAACCCAAGCAAATCAGAACTCTAAGGCCACTTGCTTCCTCAAAGAACTTCTTTATTGGATATATCATATTGGCACATTAGTGGAGAAACCAACTCCAAACCTTTCCTGCAGTTTCAGCATAATTAAAACCAGAAATAATCCCTTCCCCAAGTGTCACTAATTATGTTGGCCAACTAGGTTAATTGGTGGGTTCTTCAGGCCCCCTCCTCCCTCTGTCCCCTGGGAGATGACCTTGGTTCCCACAAGAACAGAATAGAATAGAATAGAATAGAATAGAATAGAATAGAATAGAATAGAATAGAATAGAATAGAATCCACTTCCTTCCCACTCGCACACTGTGGCAACGATGAACTAGGGAAATGGCTTCTGCCAGCTTCAGTTCAGCGTTTGCAGTCTGATTCAACTCAGAGAAAGTGATCTCAAAGACAGTTAGGCATTAAACCAGGGGTGTCCAACCTTGGCAACTTTAAGACTTGTGGACTTCAACTCCCAGAATTCCTCAGCCAGCAAAGGAATTCTGGGAGTTGAAGTCCACAAGTCTTAAAGTTGCCAAGGTTGGACACCCCTGCATTAAACCATGTAGAGTTCTAAAACTTGATTGGCAACCAATTGCAACTCTGCTAATCATGAGGTTCTGTGAATGAACATAAGTATTCCCATAGCTACTGAGGCATACAATCCCCCGTCTCAACTTACAAATAGTCCTCAAAGCTTGTCCTATGAAGAGCAAATTGTAGTAATCCAGTTCTGGGGTGACAAGGGCATGATTGAATGAGAACATTTCTATTTCCAGAAGCGTCAGCAACTGGTGCAGAAAATGTAATTGTGTGAAATTCTACTTGCTACTACCTTCACCAGTTATTAAAAGAGGAGAGGTGACTTCAGAACCCTTAGCTTTTGAGCCATCTCCAGCTAGGGAAGAAGGATTCTGATCAAAGAAGGACTCTAATTTTGTTTTGTTTTACCATTATTCTTCTTCCTGTTGACTACTTTGCCACTAATATAACATATAGAAGACAGGTAAATGATTTGCAAAATAGTTTTAGTAGTTTAGAGAGGGCCTGTTTCACAAGAGGTGGGAACTAATGCTGTAGTAATGTATTAACCAGTATTTAATTAGAGGGGATAATATGTTTATGTGTGTTTTTTAATGAGCCTTTTAGAAGGTTTTGTTTTTGTCCTTCTTTCCTTTTTGTGTTCTAATGAGTTTTTTTGTATTTTATCCTTGTCTTGAAATATTGTATATATGTATATTCAATATATATATTGAGTTTCAAGGACACCAGCTCATGGTGAAAACAAGGAGTAGTTTTTGAGAACTTCCATTCAACTGCCATATTAACATTCTGTTTGTTCCTCCATCAATCAATCAATCAGAATAGAGCTGGAAGGGACCTTGGAGACAAGTGGATGTCCCATCTCTTCTTAAAGCCTTCAGTGATGAAGCATCTACAAACTTCTGGAGGCCAGCTGTTCCACTGGTTAATTGTCCTCACTGTTAGGAAGTTTCTGCTCAATTCCAATTTGTTTCTCTCCTTGATTAGTTTCCATTCATTGTTTCTTGTCTTGCCCTCCGGTGCTTTGATAAATAAGTTGACCTCCTCCTCTTAGAAGACTGCTAATATGTCATGTTAGTTTCACCGAAGGCATTCTCCTTCAATTTCCTCCTTCTTGACCTCCTTCTTCTTTCCATGGTGTTTGAGAAAATGTCAGGGGTCTGAGGCTATCACATCAATAAATGTGGAGAGCACAAAAAGCAATGCAGCTGCCCTCAGGAAAGTTCATATTTGCGATGGGGTTGTTTTTTGTAAAGTGAATAATATCTCCGTGTCATTCAGGTAAGACTCAGCTAAAGATTTCTTGAATCAATACAAACTGACATCAATTGATGTTGTCCTGTGAACAATAACCACCATTTCAACCACCATTGGTGACTCAAAACAAATTGGCTGATTTTGCCACTCTGATTATTTACTCTAATTCCCCTATAGGAAATTCCACACTGTACAACCACAATTGAAATCAGACTTTCCACTGTTAAGCAAAGGGAGGGTTAAGTGAGTTGTACCCAATTCTGCTACCTTTTTGCAGTGAATCATTGTAGTTGTTAAATGAATCAGTGGTCATTAAGAAAATTCAGCTCCCCCCTCCCAGTGACTTGGCTTGCCAGAAGACTGCTAGGAAGGTTGCAAATGGCGGTCACACAACACTGAGACATTGCAACTTTTCAATCAACATTTTTTAATTGAGTTATAAAGTATTATAAAATATAAAATACAAAGTAAATAGAAAATCAGTGGGCAGGGTAGGAAAGGTAAGAAGAAGTGAGGAAAGATAAGAAAAAAAGAAAAAGAAGCAATGATTTCCAACTCTGTTACAGTAAAATAAGGCATTAACATCAAATCACAGCTTTTTGCTTTTTCATAATAATATGCACAAGCCATTTCTATAAGGATCTATCAGTCTAATCGGTAAAACCCAAAGTCAAATGTTCAGTCTTTTCCACATCAAGCATGAAGTTCAGAAGCGGTTTCCACATGGAAACAAAAGTACTTATATTCTTTTTCTTTAATCAAAGTAGTCAACTTTGCCATTTCAGTCAACTCCCTCACAACTGTTGTAAATACACGCCAGCTGCCAAGCACTCAAGTTCTGATCGCATAACTGTGGGGATGCTGTAAATGTAAGTGACTTTTTTCAGTGCCTTTGTAACTTCGATCCCTAAAAAATAGACGTAAATTGAGGACTGCTTGTCTATGGTTCCTGTTCTTCCTATTCATGGTTCTGAATTGGACCTGTAACTTCAGGCTATGTTCCGTTTGATTGTCTTCCCACATTAACTTCTAATTTTTAGGTTAGAAATATGTTTCCGTGTTTTTGAGATTGCAGTGCTGATTTGTTCTGAACATCTGAAAAGCAAAGGCTCCGCATTATGATGCAAAAAGCGGAGCTCCTTTCTTAGAACTTACCCATTAAGATCATCTTGCTTTAAGAAAGGGACAGAATTAAACTAATAGCATCCACGTTGGGAGAATTTCTCCTTGAAACGAGCTATTTTTCCGAAGGAGCTCAACTGTCGGCATTTTTCTTTTTTTTTTTTTTTGAAAATGCGATGCGTTGGAACAAAACCCTCTCTTTCAAATGCAGCCTCGCCAACATTGAAGAGAGAGGGGAATTATTACATCTTGCGATTTTGAAATTATGTGTCTCTTTAATGCAGTCTGAATTAGCTCGTTTAGCAGAGCTGCATTATGCCGACGGCTCAACTTCTTTCTTAAGCTTTCTTGTTTTCTCACCCACTACTCTCCAGCCAACGTCAACGCAATCTTATTTCTTTTCTTTTTTTCCTCTTTTCTCCCTTCCTTTTGTTGGAAGAATTGTCCTTCTGGGTTCAGTTCCAAGCAGGGAAAAAGACACTGGAAACCTGGAGGCTGTTTGGAAAGATTTTTTTTATTTCTATTTTTTATTTTATTTGGTTTGTCAATTGCTTACAAGATAATAGGTATAAGTAAAAACATAGTTATGAACACATGAAATGGGTACATATAAGAAAAATAAAAGAAACAATAGGACGGGGACGGTAGGCACATTGGTGCCCTTATGCACGCCCCTACAGACCTCTTAGGAAAGGGGTGAGGTCAATAGTAGACAGTCTAAGGTTAAAGTTTTGGGGGTTTGGGGAAGACACCACAGAGTCAGGTAGAATATTCCAGACACTGACCACTCTGTTGCTAAAGTCGTATTTCCTGCAATGAAGTTTGGTGCGATTAACCTTGAGTTTGTATCTATTGTTTGCTCTTGTGTTGTTATGTTTGAAACTAAAGTATTCATTGACAGGTAGGATATTGCAATGTATAATTTTATATACTATATTTAGATCGGACCGAGGGCGGCGTAGTTCTTGGTTTAATGGTGGACAGAACCACATGGTCTGGACCTCCAAAGTGAAAAAGATGATCACATGCTTCAAGCTGTTGGGTGAAGGAAAAGAAGGGCGGGCCAAGATGCTGAGAGACCATTATATACCCTCTGTTGGGCCCCACCTTAGTGTTTCCTGTTCCTGTGCAAGAAATGTATCCCATTGGCTGTCAGACTCCCAGGGGCGGGGCTCTTCACTAACTTTGTAGGATTTGTCTGGACCACATGGCTTCACCTGAGTGTTGGCTGATACAATCTTCCCAGCCAGGTGATGAGATGGGCAGAGGTCTTTGTTATGTAGAATACTCTGGCCCAGGCCTTAATGGCCCATTAACAAAGCTGGGGGTGGGCTGAGTTTCTGCCTCTCTGAGGTGAGTTTCTGTTTCTGAGTTTCTACTCTTTTTAGGAGAAATATTCCACCTTTTTTTATATTTCCCAGGATATTTCATTTTTCTAGGAGTTGGGTGGGTGCTAACTTCCTACACTTTCCAAAATGTAGCTCTACAGTTATTTCATCTTTGGGGGTTTAACAACCCAGTTTATCTGGATGCTGCACCGAACGTATGAAAAAAAAAGCAAGAGAGGGCTGATGTGTTAATAATTAAAAGGGATATACAAATAACAAACCAGGACCATGATCTGAATAGTTTTCCATTAACAAAACTTATAAAATGTTTCCAAAAGAGGCTTGTGAAAGCTCTGAAGTATTTTGTGAGAAGGGACGAAGAAAACATATAAATAAAAAGAAATAAAGTGGTAGGACAGTACAGGGAGTCCTCGGTTTATGACCACAAATGAGCCCCAAATTTTTGTAACCATTCAAAGTTACAACGGCACTGAAAAACTTGACTTATGACCATTTTTTATACTTACGACTGTTTCAGCATGCCTATGGTCACATGATCAAAATTGGGAGACTTGGCAACTGACTCGTATTTACGACGGTTGCAATATCCCGGGGTCACGTGATCCCCTTTTTGCGACCTACTGACAATCAAAGTCAATGGGGAAGCCAGATTCACTTAACAACCATTATTGACTTAACAACTGCGGTGATTCACTTAGCAACGGTGGCAAGGAAAGTCATAAAATGGAGCAAAATTCACTTAACAACTGTCTGAGTCAGCCATGGAAATGTTGGACATAAGTCAAGAACTGGATAAGGAAATATCCTGATCCTTAGGGTTGCTGTTCCTGGATCAAAAAAAGACTTTGGAAGAATAGGATAATTTGCTAGAACTCCAGAAATGTCTTCCTTATTAGGAATATCAATGGCCTTCAGATGTTTTATTTCAGGGCTACAATATCACTCCAGGATCTCTCATAGAAAAGAGGGAGTGGTTTGGTGGCCTAGAGGCGGAGCTCTCGCCTCACGATCAGGAGGCTGTGAGTTTGATCCTAGGTAGCGGCAGGTATTTCTCTCTCTGGGCACAATGGGAATATCTGCTGAACAAAACTCCACATTGGCAAGAGGAAGGGCATCCGGCCAGTAAACATTTCTCTACTCCATTCAGTTGCACCGACTCCACCCTGATGTAAAGGATTACAGGGTCATTAAAAGACACACACACACACACAAATCTCTCATAGAAAAGAGGCTGCTTTTTGCAAAGAGATTGCAAAGCTGATAGCTCTCAGCCAGTCCTTGAGTATTGAAGATTTGTCTTTAAATGAATCCAAACTCCAGCTCCTCTTTGGACAATGATGGTTTATTCAATATAGCATCAAACAACAAATACTCTAATCAGGCAAGAATGGCTAAAAGCCAGGCAAGATTAGAGTTGGGTTTGAGTTTTCTCCCTTTCCTTTTATCACCATTATCATGAGACACACCACACCACACCCAGGCCTATACCCAGTTTTAATTCTGGTCACGCCTAACCCATTATCCCTAAATGCTATTCGCCCTATATATGTCTACATCCCTACCCTATTCCGACCCTCATTAACCGATCCCCACCTGGTGCCACCTTCACCACGTTTTAACCTAAGTCCTAATTACCACTTATATGTGCCCCACCCCCCTTTAACAATATGTACCACATCAATAAAGAGCCAATTCCAACAGCCCCGCAGTTGTTGCAGAATCCATCCTGCAGCCCCGCAGTTGTTGCAGAATCCATCCTCAGCTCTGCTGAGTCATTCCAAAGCCATCAGCCAGCACACAAGCAGAAATACAGATCCTCTTCTTATCTCTGCAGCAGCAGAGATAAGATGACATGGCCAGCTGACTTGCCGCAAGGCATATTCAGAGCTGACAGGCTCTGGGTGAACTCGGAGCCTGATAATAGCTGTTTTTGAAAGGTTATCACTCTGGCTCACTTTCACAAAGTTGGCTGTGCCAAAGCCCATTACAGATAGTCCTTGACTTACAACAGTTCGTTTAATAACAGTTTGAAATTACAATGGCACTGAAAAAAGTGACATATGGCCATTTTTCACACTCACGACCATTGCAGCATCCCCAGGGTCACGTGATTTGACGCTCGGGCGCTTGACAACTGGTTTATATTTATGATGGTCACAGTGTCCTGGGATCATGTGATCAACTTTTGTGACCTTCTGACCAGCAACTTTAATGGGGAAAGCCAGATTCACTTAACAACTGTGTTACTAATTGAATACCTGCAGTGATTCACTTAACGAAGGTGGCAAGAAAAGTTGTAAAATGAGGCAAAACACACTTGGCAAATTTCTCACTCTGGCAACATAAATTTTGGGCACAATTGTGGTTGTAAGTTGAGGACTATCTGTATAGCTGTTCTGATGGGAGAACCCTGCTGAGTAGTGGAAGGCAAAAGAGAAGAGAGAAGGAGCCAATAAAAGGAACATGGGTAGCAACATTATTTTAAAAATCGCCCCACAAAAATCAGAGAGGTTTGTGGGATTGTGCCAGAGGAGGTGGTATAAAAGTTAGGCTCTTTGAGGAATGGGATGAGACTTTTAAAGTCAAAATAATTTATGATAAGCCTAATAGAAGCTCCATGCATCTGTTTTATAACTCATTTTCCAAAAGAACAATGAAAGGAAGAAGGAATTTGCTTCAATAATATAGGATGCTGCAGAGGCTGAAAAAACAGGGCGAGTTTCTTATTGTATGGCTTCTGAGGAGGGAAAGGAGGAGGAAGAAGATGAAGAGGAGGGGGAGGGGGAGGAAGAATAGAAAGAAGAGGAGGAGGAGGAAGAGGAGGAGGAGGAAGAGGAGGAAGGGGAAGAAGATGAAGAGGGGGAGGAAGAGTAGAAAGAAGAGGAGGAGGAGGAGGAAGAGGCAAAGGAAAAGAAGGTGGATGAGGAGGAAGAGGAAGAGGAGGAAAAAGAAGAAGAGGAGGAAGAGGAAGAGGAGAAGGGAGGAGGAAGAGAAAAGATTAGGAAAAAATAATTCAAGCTTTATCCAATCTGAGTTTAAATATGTTGGACTTTAATTTCCATGGACTGAATATCACCACATTGGAAATGACCGCAGGGGGAGACAGGATTAAGGATAGGTAGGAAGGTGATAGATAAAATCGCCATGTGTAACTTTTACTTCTGTAAAATGAGCTATTAAAATCATGGAGTCCCTACCAACAGTTTTGTAAGCCCTTCCCTTTTGCAAAAATAAAGAGGTGCCACTATAAAAAAAACAACCTGCATTGGGCAAGGCTGCTTATGGATCCAAATACGCCTGTAACAAAGCAGCAACACAACAGGGCCCTTTCAGATTAGACAAGGCTGAACCTGCAGCAGTTATATTGCCATGTGGACATTGGGTGTCACTGTCTGCTTTTCTCTCTAGTAGCTCAGGCAACATAAACAAATTAAAACCCAGGGTGGAGAGGGGAAAACAGTAAATTAACAGTGGTGGGTGGAGCGAAGGGTTTACAAAACATTTGGTTATGACCTATGAAACTTGGGAAGCAGATATCAAAAGATGAGAGGCTCTATTAGTGTCTAGTTCTGTACTGGCTTTTGATCAAAATAAAATGTCTTTTTCTCTTATTGATTTATTTATTACATGCTTATGCCACCCATCCCTGGTGTTGCAGTGAATTATAAGGCAGTACAACTTATGACCACAAACGAGACCAACCTTTCTTTTGCTAAGTAAGACATTTGTTCAATGAGTTTTGCCCAGGGGTGGGATTCTACCAGTTTGCACCTAATCACTAGAACCAGTTGTTAACATTCTAAGCAGTTTGGAGAACCAGTTGTTAGAAGAAATTACTGGCCTAATCCTGTAAGGAAGGAAACATTCTGGTGTTGCTTACAGAAACTGCCTCTCCATTAACCCTTATTACATTCTTGGCAGGATTAGACTTCCTGTCTTTGGAACTTCTCTGGAGTTTTTTCCCCTCCTTTGCTGTACTTTGCTTGTGTGGAGTGACCATTCAAAGTTACAATGGCACTGAAAAAAGTGACTTATGACCATTTTTCACACTTACGACTGTTGCAGCGTCCCCACAGTCATGAGAGGCCAGGCGAGGAGATGCGTGCCTCGATGTCAGTGATATTGAGTTGGCCACGCCCAGCCAATAACATGACCACCAAGCCACGCCCACCAACCAAGCCACGCCCACCGAACCGGCTGTTAAAAACATTTGAATCCCACCCCTGGTTTTGCCCCACTTTATGACTTTTCTTGCTTCTTTCTTTTCTTGAATCTGTGTTCCCCATTGACTTTGCTTGTGGGCAGGTCGCAAAAGGTGTCCTTAGGACTCAGCAATGGTGATAACTATGAACCAGTTGCCAAGCCTCTGAATTTTGATCACATGATCATGGGGATGCTGCAACAGTCATAAGTGTGAAAAACCATCATGTCACATTCTTCAGTGCCCTTCTAACTTTGAATGGTCACTAAACAAATTGTTGTAAGTCAAGGATTACCTGTATTGCAGGCTAACTGTGCCCACACTCTGCAGTTCAAATCTTACCAGGCTCAAGGTTGACTCAGCCTTCCATCCTTCCGAGGTGGGTAAAATGAAGAGCCAGATTGTTGAGGGCAATAGGCTGACTCTGTAAAACTGCTTAGAGCAGCAGTCGCCAACTGGTGGGCCGTGAGAAAATTTTGGGGGGCGCAGAGAAATCTCATCCCCAGAAGCACCCCCCAAAGCTGCTCTGTTTTGCCAGGAGATTTAGATTAGCTAGGAAGCAGGAAATGGTTGGATTTCTTGCTTTCTAGCTAGTCTTTAGAGCTTCGGCTCTGCCTTTAAGCACAGCCGAACCTCCCTTAGGACTGAAGGTTATATTATTCAGTGCAGACTCATTGGAAAGCAAATTTTATGTGACAGAATGAGCTAGCCGGTGGCAAATAGATAGATCAATGAATGATTCTGTGAATTCAATCTGCCTGCTTTGCCTGATTTTGGGTAAAAGTTGCTCTTTTTTTATAAAAAAATCAATATTTATATGAATATTTATAATATTTACATACAAGCCATGCCCAGCTAGTCACATGACCACCAAGCCACACCCACAATTTAGGCCACGCCCACAGAACTGGTTAGTGGTCCCTGGGATTTAAAATTATGAGTTTGGTGGTCCCTGAGGTCCAAAAGGTTGGCGACTCCTGGCTTAGAGAGTGCTGTAAAGCAGTATATAAGTCTAAGCGCTGTTGCTATCACTCTCTCCCCTACAACTTTGGTCAAGTTACCTTTTTATCAGCAAGGTATTCTATATTACCTTTATAACTTAAACATTCTTTTTCATCAAGGAGGCTGTCTCTACACACTTTATATATATAGCTTATATGGGGTAGGCACATTTTATATTGTTTTGAAAACACCATCATAAAATGGCTACCACAGGGGGGCCTTCATATACACCACAGGCTGGCTAAAACAAAACAAAACACAGAATTAAGAACAAGGTTAGAACAATACCTTATTGTTACATAAGCATCTACAGTATGTTTTTTGTAAATTTGAGTTCAGAGATGCTATAAGTCCCAATGCATTTTTTTTTTGTTTTAAAAAATGGCATCCTGCAATTTGTTGTCTTGTCAAAAGAATGACTCACGTCTGAAGTCAGATCTGTATGAGGCAAGTATGCTACGGTGTTTGTGAAGAAAACCCCCAAGTGTATCTAACCATGGCTGTTTTTCACTTTCTGAATTA
Organism: Pseudonaja textilis; assembly: GCF_900518735.1. The sequence continues at coordinate 6,118,193 of NW_020769316.1, read as the reverse complement.
TCTTCCCCATGTCGGTGGGGTTTATCTTAAGCATCATCTTTGAGGAGATGCTATCCGAGTGATGAAAACAAACTGAATGTGTGACCAGAATAATTTCTACCACTTACAAACTACATGAAAAACACAAACACTTGAAAAATGTCGCATCTCTTAACCTCCATTGTTATTTTTTGCAGAGAGCGAATTCAAACACTAGAGGAAGAGTATTAACTGGTGATATTATAGATAGATAGATAGATAGATAGATAGATAGATAGATAGATAGATA
>NW_020769316.1:6106767-6117915 GCF_900518735.1 Pseudonaja textilis | reverse complement strand
ATAGATAGATAGATAGATAGATAGATAGATAGATAGATAGATAGATAGATAGATAGATAGATAGATAGATAAATAGATAGATAGATAGATAGATAGAGATGGATAGATAGTTAGATGGATAGATGGATAGGTGGATGAATGGCTGGATGGATGATACAGATGGAATATATCATCTTTCTTTACATTTATCCTTACAATATCTTTTATATATAACTGAAGGTGGTAAACATATGTTGGAAGAAATATCCCATCTGGTTCAGTCCAAAGCTGGGAGAAAGACACTGGAAACATGAAGGCTGATTGGAAAGATAGTTTAATGATGAACAGAACCACCAAGCACATGGTTCTGGTGCAGCTGACCAAACGGAGTTGAAAGTGGGCTTTTATACCTTCTCTTGGGCTTTGAACTTGAGCTTCCTGTTCCTGTGCAAGAACATGTATTCTATTAGCTGTTGTCAGACTCCCATGGGGCCATGTACAAAGCCTAGGAGTTTGTCTGAGCTAAGTCTGGTTGAAGTTTGGGCTGATGCAATGTCTTAGGGGATTGTGCAACGTGGTGAGCTCTGCTGCTAGATGGTAGTGGGTTAATCCTATTATGTCCTGAAGGGTCATGTCTTAATCCCATCACCCATGAGCAGGGGGTTGGACTAGATGACCTACAAAGTTTCTTCCAACTCTGTTATTCTAAGTAATTCTAAGAGCCCAGAACTATCCTAAATACATGCTGATGACAAGAACCCAAATTTTGATCACATGACCATGGGGACAGGGCCATTCTGTTTCCTTTCAGACTTTGTCTCTTTTGAATAGCAAGTGTGTATTGTTTATCTGTGTGTCCCTGTTAATGACCAATTAGTCTGAGTGCCAGGCTTCCAGAAATTCTCTAGTGTTTGGGATTTGACTTGATCGAGGGTGCTTATAGTTTCCCAGTTGAAATGGTAGTTATGTTTGTCCATGTGTTATGAAATTAAAGAGTTTTCTTAACTTCCTTAATTCTTAAATTCCTTAACTCCTTAACTTGAAGAGTTGCTTAAAAATGAATTTTTAAATAAGCTACTGAGTTTGAAGGAATACTTGACATTTAAATCCCTGTATTTGTGTGTTCTGGGAAGTGGCACACCATCTGTCATACTCAAAAGAGAAGGAATCATATTGAGATCCAGATAAGGAGAACTCTATCCACCAAGGACACAGATCAACATCGTAAACGCCTTTCACAAGGTCTTCTAGATTTCAGCAGAGCCAAAGAAAAAAACCCCAAATATCCTTGACTAGCTTCAGATGTCAACCAAGGTGATTGTAACAGGACAGGATTTCTACATATCCACCATTTCTCTTTTCTCCAACACCAGGAAAATTGCATCCTCTAATACAGTGTCGCTCAACATTGGTCATTTTAAGAGGTGTGGACTTCAACTCCCAGAATTCTGGAAGCTGAAGTCCATGCATCTTAAAGTGCCCAATATTGAGAAAACCTGCTCTAATACATTGGCTCCAATTCAAGAATTTCCAGCAAAGATGGGGTTTGTTTTGGTGCTTACAAATCCTAATCAATATGGAAGAAAAGTGAACATCCCTCCAAATAATATAAGTTGAAGCAAAAGTATTTTTTAGATACTTATTAGATTTTTTTTTTATTCTGGCTTTATTGCTTTATAAGTAACTCAAGGCAGTGAATGTATGTAATATGCGTTTTGTCCTCCTATTTTCATCACCACAAACAACCCTGTGAGATGGGTTGGGCTAAGTGACTGCCCCAAAGTCATCCAGCTGGTTTTCATGGCTAAGGCGGGACTAGAACTCCCAGTCTCCTGCTGATTGGTCCAAAGACACCCACTGGTTTTCATGCCTAAGGCTGGACTAGAACTCCCAGTCTCCTGCTGATTGGTCCAAAGACACCCCACTGGTTTTCATGCCTAAAGTAGGGCTAGAACTCACAGTTTCCTGCTGATTGGCCAAAAGTCTCCCTGCTGGCTTTCATGGCTGAGGCAGGACTAGAACTCATGGACTTTGGGTGATTGGCTGAAAGTTTGCCAGCTGTCTCTCATGCCTAAAGCGGTCTCCTAGTTTTAGGTCAGCACCTTAACCACTAGATCAACCTGGCTATTTAGGTGATTTAGATCTGCAATTATCCAACGAGTCCCTCTCTAAAACCATAGACCATTTTTCTATAGACTTTGGATAGCTATGATCATTTGGAGCAGTGAGCTGAACGATTCCTAGATTACAGGCAGGATTTTCTTTGTGGGATTGGTGGGACACTTAAGCCCTGTGTTATTCCACATAGGAAAAACATATATCTAAATCCTCCCCTTAAAAAAAAACAAAAACACCTGCCTCTTAAGCTTTGTTTTCATTGTCTCTTCACATTCACCCCCAACTTGTAAAACCAGAATTGAGGAATCTGAACTTTCTAAATCCAGTTTATGTTCTCAGTAGATGATAAGAAGAAGAGAAAGTATGCCAAGGTCAGTGGCCTGTTTTCCTCCTGAGTCCCATTACAGCCAGAATCTTTAACAACACAAAACCACATCCCCATTACGATGAAACATTTAAAAGACTTCCCGAAACAATTAAGCAAATGAGATTGTACAGCATCTCATGTTATCTCTTCTGCATTAAAAAAAAATATGGAATGGTGAATCATTTCCTGCTGTCACTCAACACAGCTGGCCAAATCCACATAAACCCTGCTGCTCATCCTACTTCCTGGATATCCAAGGAGGAATTTACTTTCTGCTGGAGTGAAAGTTGCAGTCATCCAGGTTTGTTTGTTTTTTTGGCAAAATATCAGCTGTGGTTTATTTGGAGCAGTCTTTCCCAACCTTGGCAACTTTTAGATAAGTGGACTTTAACTCCCAGAATTCTCCAGCCAGGATTCTGGGAATTGAAGTCTACATATCTTAAAGTTGCCACGGTTCAGAAATACTGATTCAGCCTCTACTAGGGCTGATGGAGAAGGATGTGAACATACAATGCCAACATTCCAGAAGATAGGCTTAAGACACAGAAGGATCTTGACAGAGCTAAACACTGGGCCCTATGTAACAAAATGAAGTTTAATGGTGAAAAAGTAAGGTTTGTGCATTTAGGCAAGAAAAACCAAATGCACGGGTATAGTATAGGTCAGGTCAGTATTGATCACCAACCTTTTGGACCTCAGGGACCACGAAACTCATAATTTTAAATCCTGCAGAACATTAATATGAATTTTGACTGACGGTGGCTTGCTGACGTTGGTGGGAAAGTCGGTCCCATATTCCAGAACTGCAGTAGTCACAAGACTGGCACTTTGGTCATTCCAGAGCAGCTCATCCATGGCAGGCCAGTGCACCCAGGTGGAGCAGCTGTTCTAGGATGACCAAAAGGCCAGTCCTGTGACTACTGCAGCTCTGGAATATGGGGCTGACTTTCCCACCAATGTCAGCAAGCTACCCTGGGGCGGATTTCCCTCCCTGGCTTTGGTCTGGCCTTCCAGTTCCAGCTCGTGAGTCAAGGTTTGTGCTTGGCCGAAGGGTGAGGGCCAATGGTTAGGCAGGCCATGGGGGCGGCGCAGCCTCGTGTTCCCATGCAGCCTGGATTAATTGCTTTGGGGGGGGGGGATTTCTCTGTGGACCACCAAAATTTTCTCACGGACCACCTGCGGTCCGTGGCCCACCCGTTGTCAACCACTGGTATAGGTGGTATGTGGCTCAATAGTAGTAATAGCAAGAGGGATCTTGACGTTGTAATGGGCAATCAGTTAAATATGAGCCAGCAGTGCGCTGCAGCTGCCAATAAACACAGTCCTAGGCTGCATAAATCAAGATCGTGCGAAGTGCTGATACCACTTTATAATGCCTTAGTAAGGCCACCCTTGGAATACTGCATCCAGTTTTGGTTCCCCCCATTGTAAAAAAGATGTTGAGACTCTAGAAAGAGTGCAGAAAGATGCTTAGGGGACTAAAACATATAAAGAACGGTTGCTAGAATTTGGTATTGATGAAAAGGAGGACTCGGAATGACAAGATAGCAATGTTCCAATATCTCAGGGGTTGCCACAAAGAAAGGTGGGTGGGTTAACCTTTCTCCAAAGCACCTGAAGGCAGGACAAGAAACAATGGATGGAAACTAATCAAGGAAAGAACCAACCTAGAACTAAGGACCAATTTCCTGACAGAGAGAGAACAATTAATCAATGGAAGGATTTGCCTGCAGAACATGTGAGCACTCCATTTGTCTGGAATGGTATAGGGCTTCCTGCCTAAGCAGGGAGTTGGTCCCACCCAACTCTTATTATTCTGTTGTTTCCAATTTTACCTTCATCTCAGCAGCATGAACTCATTGGCTGAAGGTGTTTTACTGTCTTAGGCTCCAGTTGTAAGGCCAATAGGAAAGTGGACTGATGCTTTTCTGCCCCAAATCGAAGCCTCATTGTTTCCCCGATGGACTGAGGCTTGCTTTTGATATTCCAGTTTGAAAAACTCACTAAATTAAACACCAAAAAGAAACCAGTGCCAAATCTCACCTTGCTTAATAAATTATAGGAGAGCTGGCTACTGTAGATAAGTCTGTTGCTGCAAAACGTTGTACAGCTCAGCCCACAATTTTATAGAAAAAAGAAAAAACAGATGTGCTGTGACAATAAGCAGATGTGTTTGAGGCTGCCGTTCACAAACTGCTTAACTCATGTTGAATCTTAATGTATAGCTACCAGATATCTTGTTGGCAGGATTCCCAATTCTGTTAATCCTTCATATGGTTTTTATTGCTGATGGAGACCACAACATGGACGCCAAGTGGTTTTCTTCGTAATGCAGAATAGAGAAGGATTACCTACTTTCCATCTCTATTCCGCTAATGCAATGTATACAGAACACAGACTAATAGGTTGGAAGATACCTTGAGATCTTCTAGTCCCACCCCAATGCTCAAGCAAGAGACCCTAGATCATTTTGGCTGTTCAATCTCTTCTTGAAAACCTCTGGTGGTGGAGCATCCACAACTTCTGGAGGCAAGCCAGAAGTTCCACTGATTTAATTCTTTTCGCTGTCAGAAAATTTCTCCTTAGTTCTAGGTTGGATCTCTCTTTAATAGGTAAACCCTTCTTCTGCCCTCAGGTGCTTTGGTGAATCTGTAGACCGCCCTTTTCTGTGACAGCCCTTCAAGTACAGGTAGTCCTTGATTTATGACCAACATCTCTGTTGCGAAGCAAGGTGGTTGTTAAGTGACTTTGGCTAACTTTTACAACCTTTCTTGCCACTGTTGTTAGGTGAATCACTGCAGTTGTTCAATTAGTAACATGATTGTTAAGTGAATCTGGCTTCCCTATTGACTTTGCTTGTCAGAAAGTCACAAAAGGGGAACCCAGGAGATTGTAACCGTCATAAATACATGCCTGTTGCCAAGCATTTAAATTTTGATTACATAACAATGGGTCATGTGAAAAATAGTTATAAGCAGAGGTGGTGTTCAGCAGGTTCTGACCAGTTCTGGAGAACCAGTAGCAGAAATTTTGAGTAGTTTGGAGAAGTGGCAAATACCCCCTCTGACTGGCCCCGCCCCCATCTATTCTCTGCCTCCAGCTGGGGGCAGCTGATCGGCTGGGTCTCCTTTTGTTGCCCTGCACAGGAGAACAGAGCTGGAAAGCAGGTTAGTGGGGTGGGGAGGGAATGGAGATTTTACAGTAACCTTCTCCCAGGAGTGAGGTGGAAATGGAGATTTTGCAGTAACCTTCCCCCTGGAGTGGGGAGGGAATGGTGATTTTACAGTACCCTTCCCCTGCCACACCCACCAAGTCACACCCACCAAGCCACACCATGCACACCAAGCCACGCCCACAGAACCGGTAGTAAAAAATTTTAATCCCACCACTGGTTATAAGCCACTTTTTTCAGTGCCACTCTGACTTCAAACAATCACTAAATGAATGATTGTAACTCAAGGACTATCTATACTGGAAAACTGCTATCATATCATCCCTAGTCCTCCTCTCTGTTAGACTGGAAATACTTCGTTCTCTCAGTCATTCATTTTATGGTTTAGTCTCCAGAACTCTTATCATTTTTTTTTTGTAAACATAAAAGGCTTAAAGATGGAACAAGCAAAGGCTATGAAATTATCTATTCTACCTTCACACAGAATTGTCTCCAGTGACTCTGGAAAGTTCTGTATTTTTCTAACATACATAAAATATAGATAACATGGGTTGTTGACATTAAATCCTCTCTTATCTGTCACCCATTGTTCATGTCTTTCTTAGACACATTGTATTTGCCTGTCATTAGTCTTTTTTGTGCCAATTAACTGTTTTTTGATGTTTGCTAATGTTGAATAAATAAACACTAGACTATCCTTTCGCTGGCTGAACGGAGAGGCTGGTGCACTTGCTTTGATCTGGATATTGGGACGGACTTGGAAATTGCTGGGTACAAACTAAAGTGGAAATTACCAGCCATCATTTCCCCACATTGGCTTTCTTACCATATTCTTTCAACCCACCATTATGTTTGCAACCCATGGTTTGACTGTTGTGTGAATCCACCCAATCATGGCTTATTTAAAAAAAAAAACATGTTTACATAAACCATGGTTTGGAGTTGTTCTGACCCAGACTTCATCAAATGTAACTAATCACAAACTTGTTTTAAAAGCAAAACCTATTTTATTGCAACACTGAGAATTGTTTTCATTCCCAGCCAGAACTGATCTTAAACAGTGCCTCAAGATAAGCACACACCTTTCAGTTCTGTGGAATGCTGCCAAAAACAGAAGTAGCCAATTAATTATAAAAGAAACCAACCAAAGTACAAGAAAAAACCACCAAAGTACACAGAGCTTCAAGGAGGACTTGGAACCAATCAAACTACTTTGCTTCCTGCAAAGATTTCATCATTGAGGCCTGACTTTTATCCCTTATGGAAGGGGCAATCACCTCCCAGCCTTACTCCTGAGTTGCCCCCTTTGTTTCAGCTGTTCTCACCTTCTAGTAGCTTTGCACACATGCGCACTGGGAACAGGCTTCCCTTGTTCCTTGGTCTCGCTGCTGCCAGACTCCAAAGGCTCCAAAAGCAGCAACCCATTCCCAGATGGTCCTGGCCCCCTCCCTGCATCGCAGGACCCTCATCTGAGTCCTCTCCAGACTCCCTGACTGGTCCCCTTTCTTCCTCACCGTCCGATTCCACTGCTGGCTGTACTGGTTGCGGGCAAACCACAACAGGAATGATGTACAAATCAAGTCTAATTATTTCTTCTCTATCTATTTTATTTATTTATTTAAACATCCCTTATTTTTTATAAATAACTTAAGACAGTGAACAAGCACAATATTCCTTCCTCCTCTTTTTTTCCCTCACAATAACAATACGAGGTAGATTGGACTGAGAGAGAAATTGACTGGCCCAAAGTCACCCAGTTGGCTTTCCTGTGCAAGGTGGGACTAGAACTTCCAGTCTCCTGGTGATTGGCCCAAAATCACCCAGTTGGCTTTCAAGCCTAAGGCAAAACTAGAACTCCCAGTCTCCTGGCTTCTTGCCTGGTGCCTTAACCACTAGACCAAAATGGCTTTCATTTTATACAAAGTCTATTTGGCAAATTTGTTGAAGACACTGTGACTTTTTGGGGACACAGGTACAAATCCTGCTCTTCCAGAATAAGCGCTAGACGTCTTGAAAGCTGCAGGAGAATTACAGTGACTTGCCTTCTCTCTTCAGTGAGGGTTGCATTGCATGTCTTTCACACCGTATCAAAATTTCATGTAGAGCTCACTAAGGGTTTGCGACTCTCACCTCCCGTTATCCAAACTGCTACCGAATAGATCTAGTTATTATTTTCAATAATAAAAAGAGAGATAAAAAGTTTTATCATTTCCCCTCCCCAATCTGGATATAAAAGAAAAGAAACTTGGCTTGTGCTCTGTATAGAAAGCTAAAGTCACTCGGGAATAATAGAAAGTTCAGCTGCTTCTTTCATCGTGCTAAGATCATGTTTTAATGACCTCAGGACTGCTGATGGGACTGCTGAGAATAAAACAGGCGATCTGTCCTTAAACCAAGCTCCCGAGAGAACTGTACCAAGGCAGAGCTTCCATAAAATTAGCAAATATAATCAGGGATAGAGAGATATCTGCGTAAAAAGACACAGCGAACAAATCAGGGAAGATGATCGAAGTTCAATTGCTGCTGCTGCTGAATTATTATATTTAAATAGTGACTCCAACACAGAGGGCATGTGGGTTTACAGAGAATGCATCTCTCCCCGCCACACACAAAAAAGTACTTTTTTCTTTCGTTACATTCTTCCTCCATCCTTTTCTCTCTCGGACTTCAAAACTAGGATGAGTGCAATGGGTAACACACGTTTTAAATACCCTTTTGGCTTGCAGAAAGCATGGTACAGATGCAGGCCAATAAGTACTGCAGTAAAGTATTTTTTTATACTATAGTATTAGAATTCAGCATTTGCACTCATTAAGGTTTGGGATTGGGAATGACGTTTTGTTTTATATTTTAACATTAGATGGCTGTCTTAAACATCATTGCTTGCAGACCTTCAAGTAGTTTACCCAGGGAAGTGATAAGCCAACTGGGTAACTTTGGGCCAATCACCAGGAGACTGTGAGTTGTAGTCCTGCCTTAGGTATGAAAGCTGGCTGGGTGGCTTTGGGCCAATCCCTCTCTCTCAGCCCAATCCACCTCATAGGGTTGTTGTTATAATGAAACTGGAAGGGGGAAAGAGTATGAGGTATGTTCACTGCCTTGAGTCGTTTATAAAATGAATCATTTCCAGATCTGTTCTCCTGTGCAGGGCAACAAAAGAAGATCCAGCCAATCAGCTAGGACTCAGGAAGCAGAGAATAGATGGGGGCGGGGCCAGTCAGAGGTGGGATTTGCCGGTTCTCCGAACTACTCAAAATTTCTGCTACTGGTTCTGCAGAACCGGTCAGAACCTGCCGAATACCTCCTCTGCATCACAAACACACCCATAAAAACCGTTCCTTTTTACAACCCTGTATCCTTAATTCGGGGTAGAGTTGGGGTAACAGAAGCAGAGCAAACATTCACCTAGATTTCCCTAACGAATTCTTAATTGAAGCCACATGTCTGCCAAGATTAATTAGCTTTTGATCTGTCTATTCAATGAGGCAGGAGGCCATAATTATTTGGGATGAGGTCCTGGCTATTTCTATTAATGCAAAAGTCTCAACCATTCCCTACCTACCTACACAAAAGCTCTGGCTTTTCTTTGCTATCATTGATTCCTCATCTATTCAGGTCCTCTTTTGATGTTTGACACACATCAAAGGCGGGGAATTAAGCCCTTAAAGTAAGAACAAGGACTAGGTCTGAAGGAGAGGCAGGGAAGAAAGCATAAATATGCTGGATCAAAGCTGCAGGAAAGAATGGAGAGAACAGAAAAGTTAGCAGTTGATGGGACACAGATGAACATTTAAAGAAAGGAGAATAATTTCATATGGAAACATTTAGAGATATATTGAGGAAGATTCTACTCTTCCTATTTGGAAGAAGGTTTATCCAGACAGAAAGAGAAATGTAAATTATTCTGCTGTCTTGCCCCAGTGATTAGAATTATGATTAAATGTATAGCTGTCCATCTACTAGAACAGGGGTCACCAAACTTTTGGACCTCAGGGACCACCAAACTCATAATTTTAAATCCCAGGGACCACTAACTGGTTCTGTGGGCATGGCCTAATTTGTAAGTGTGGCTTGGTGGTTATGTGACTGGCTGGACAGGGCTTGTATGTAAATATTATAAATATTTATATAAATATTGAATTTTTTATAAAAAAAGAGAAACTTACCTAAAATCAGGCAAAGCAGGCAGGCAGATTGAGTTGCTCACAGAATCACAGATTCATTCAGATATCTATCTATCTATCTGCCATCAGCTATCTGAGTCTGTCACATAAAATTTGCTTGCAAGCAAACTCACAAGATTAACTAACAACACACCATGTATGTAAATATTGAATTTTTATATATAAAAAGAGCAACTTTTACCCACAACCAGGCAAAGCAGGTAGACAGATTGAGTTGCTCACAAAATCATTCAGTGATCTATCTATCTGCCATTGGCTAGCTCAGTCTCTCTAATTTACTTGCCATGAGTCTGCACTGAATAATAGAACCTTCAGTCCTAAGGGAGGTTCAGCTGTGCTTAAAAGCAGAGCCTAAGTTTTAAAGACTAGCTAGAAAGCAAGAAATCCAACCATTTCCTGCTTCCTAGCTAATCTAAATCTCCTGGCACAGCAGAACAGCTGATGGTCGGAAAAAGGAAAAAATAGCAATTTAGCAGGCAGGTTTGCCGGGTAAGGAGTGAGTGGATGGGGAGGGTTCCTGCAGGCCATGTGAGTGGCACAGCCTTGGGTTTCTGTGCAGCCTGGATTAATTGCTTTGGGGAGGTGCTCAGAGGTGAGATTTCTCTGTGGCCCACCAAAATTTTCTCACGGCCCACCAGTGTGCTGTGGCCCACCTGTTGGAGACTGCTGTACTAGAACAGCAGCCCATAACCTTTTGGGCTCCAGGGATGGGTTCCATGAAGGCTGGTTTTTTTATGGACCAAAGGGGTGAGGTTTCACACCTGCCTGGATCCCATGCATGCACAACAGAGGTGGTATTCAGCAGTTTCTGACCAGTTCTGGAGAACTGGTAGCGGAAATTTTGAGTAGTTCGGAGAACCAGCAAATACCACCTCTGACTGGTCTCGCACCATCTATTCTCTGCCTCCCAAGTCCCAGCTAATCAGCTGGGTCTTCTTTTGTTGCCCTGTACAGGAGAACAGATCTGGAAAGCAGGTTAGTGGGGTGGGGAAGGATTGGGATTTTGCAGTAACTTTCCCCCAGGAGTGGAGTGTCAACTCATAAAATATTTCTATGGTCTTTTTAGAGTTGCCAACAGAAAGGGAGAGGGGAGCAGAGTGGCAGCTTGGAAATTGAAAGTGCATTCCATAAATAGTTTTCAAAGATAGTAACTAGGTGACTGAAGTTTCTGCCTCACAAAATTCTAACTGGAGAACATGATTGATGACTCTGGGCTATGGATGTGTCCCATATGAATATGAATTATGATACACCCAGAGGGTTGGGGAAACTAGGGTGACAATGAATTATGTGTCTCAGAGTCGGCTAGCTGTCAAGATTCCAGCAGT